>PQWD01006844.1:0-68544 GCA_019425675.1 Leucinodes orbonalis | reverse complement strand
AATGTCAGCTACCTTTGCAAGACAAGGGGGAACCCTCCCGACAACGCACTGAACATTCGAGGCCGGGCGCGACAATAATCAGCTGGCAACTCCATACAAACAAACGAAGACCGACTCACACACCCAAATTGTACAAAGGCACTCGACCATTCGAGAATAATCTACCGGCCGCTAGATTGCGCGGCGCGGTTCATATATGAACTCGCCGGCCGGCGTCTCGACATTGTTATTTACTGAACAAGCCTACAGCGAAAATCCACTTGGTGCGATTGCACTGCGAATATACGACACTTTACTCCGTGAATACTCGACAACGAGATAAAAATGTCTTTGCTCCCATTTATCATGGCTACGACCATCCCCATCGGTGATAGATCAGGATTTCGGCCTGGCCATGCTCCGGACGACCTGTGACTGCTGCGGTTACGCCGATGCTTCCCGCGACTTACTACAGACCGGCGCCAGCGGTGCCGCCGCGCTAGAGACGTCGGTTCCACATCAAGTCGGACCAAAGACAAATTCCAAGTTAATTTAGATGTGCAGCACTGTTGCCCCAGAGGAGATTTCGGTCAAGACTGCCGACGGTACGTGGTGATTGAAGGAAAGCATGAAGAGAAGAAAGACGAGCATGCTATATCTCAAGCAGTTTACACGGCGGGTACGCGCTTCCGAGGTGTAACCCTGAATCGGTGGAGTCGCGTTTGTCATCGGATGGCGTGCTGACCGTAGTCGCTCCTAGAGTGGCACCGGCGCTCAAGAACGAACGTGCCGTCCATTTCGCAGACGGGACCGGTCCGGAAGGAAATCAAGGACCAAACTTCTCAAGCCACCGCCAACGGGAACCAGAAATAAGTTGCTGGCAATGCTGTGATTTCAATGAATACATCGTGTGTTAGTTTTTTTTTGTCTATGTGTAAAGTATTTTTATTTGTAAGACTGATTTGAAAAGTTTCTTATTTTAGTAATAAATTCATAAGTCTCCTTATTTCGTCGTGTATTTTCTATACCACCTACTTTTTATATCCCCATAACCAATAAATGGCAAGTATTTTTGTTAATGGAAATTACCTGGACATAAGAAAATTTTGTAAGTTTTGTTTTTCTAACACTTAATTTTTCTTTTTTTTTTTTTGCTGGTTCGGGGTCCTTATATAGAGTATTAAGTAACCTTTTTATACAAAATGTTATTTATTGGCTATAGAGAAATTAAACCGCCGTTGATTGAGTTGCATTTATTTTCTAACCGAATTTAATGGTGCCCCCACATTGCCGTTAAAAAATGTTTGTAAACATTTACAAATGGTGTTAATTTTTACCACAGATTTTTACATTTTGTTAGGAACTTATGCAAACATTTTTTAACATTTGTGATTAAATATTTGCTAATAAATGTTAATTAACGTAACCAAACATTTTATAACGGCAATGTGGGAGCACCTTTTTAGAGAAGCTATTTTTGTTTTGTTTTCAAGTTGTTTATTTTTCTTGATTTTTCTTTTTTTATCATAGAAGCTATTTTTGTTTTCCAGTTGTTTATTTTCTTTGTTTCGTGAACAAAATAAAAGTGATAATTTCTCTAATTATCCAGCCATAATTAAGTATGTTACTATAATTGTATTATACCTACGTAAAATATTAACGTTTTTACCAAGCTATAAGAACTTTATTCGGAGAGCCGGCCGTATAAAAGTCCTATGGATCAGATACATGAACAATTTTTTAAATATAGTTTGAGAAACCATACAACTAGAGGTTGACAACCCTGAAAATGTCTAATTTTGCCCGTATGCAAAATTATGACCTGTCTTCCGGTTGTGATTCCAGACATTGTTATTATACGTAAAAAATACATGAAAAAATTTAATGAGAAAATAATGTATCCGATCAGTAGAATAAAATTAAGTTTTCAAAGGCCGAAATAACCAAGCTAAAATGGAGCTGTCATAAACATGACTCTGAATAATATTGTGAGTATGAATTATAATAAATGAAATTGAAAAAGGGAAAAGCTAGTTAATTATTATGAATAAACTAGCTTTTCCCGCTTTCGCTCCTGCATTTTTAACAAAACATCGGAGAGAAAAAATATTTGGTCAGAAAGCTTATGTTTGTGCATGAATGTGCGCCAAAAATTATATATGTGCGCCTTCAGGTTTTTGAAATATTCAACTTTTTAATCTTCCTGCTAGGGTAACGTTATACAAAATCGCATATCTCGAAAACTATTGCATGTGCGTTTATGAAAAAAATGCATAAATAGCTCTTACATGTGCCAATATGTGCCGGAATTTTGAACAAGAAAAAAAACTTAGATTTTAAGTTATAGCGATTTTTTAAGAAATTAGAAAAAAAAATGTAGCCTCTTTATAAAAAGACCGATAAGCTCATAAAAAAATGCATTTGATCCGTCTTGAGACGCAGATTATGTGCAGCAAGTTTCAATAGTGCACATTCATTAGTTGTTGAGTAATATGAGAAAAACTAAACAAAAAACCTATCATGAGTTTGACGTTCACATACAAGAAACCGGTTCAATCTAAGATGAGCGAGTGTAAACCATGATTATGTGCATATTGTCAACTAATATTGTGAAAATTTTCAGCTTAAAATGTTCCGTATTTAAAAAGATATAAACAAAAAACAAATATAATAAAATACGTCGATTATCCGACCACATTGGAATGACTACTAAAAAGCGACGGTTCGATATGTATCGATGGCCTTCTTAAATTTACACATCAACCTATTGACACGTCTTGTGCCTAAGTACAGTAAAATAAAAAAGTGATGCTTATTAATTTTAGAAAACAATGTTTCCATATTTTTTATAAATTTCATAAAAATGCATTGGGTAGTACAAATGGAAATAATAAAGAATGTATTGAAAAACAATATAAAAAACGAAATTTTAGTGTGAGAATGTGCTTTAAAGTTATTATGCTTAGTTAATTATGTTCGTTTTTTTCTTCTCACATAAACTCCACACGACTTGCACAATTATTTTAGTACTTCTTCATTCTTTTGTAGAGTTGAGTATGATATATTGATCACCGTCACAATAAAACTCTATAATAATTTGAAGATAAGCGTGACACCATGTCAAAGTAAAGTAACATCAATGGACTATTATTAACTCTGGCCGCGCGCACCAGCTATGACATAATACGTATTGCTTGTAGCAAAAAGGACAGGTAACTGAGGTATTAATTAGAGGGAGACAGATATGTAAACAGTACTCCATCTTGAATAATGCAAAGGGCTTTTTACTACAATTGCACGTGTTGGCTTCTGAAAATTATAAAGTTATATTCATACAGTTTTAATTGGGAACAACACGGTCGGTTGTATTTTGTTTTATAAAAAAAATACTATTCGGCAGAGTAAAAAAATATTAATCATATCAATCGTGTAAGTTTTGTAAGAAATTTGTGTAGAGGTCAAATGGCATTCCTATTAAGCACCATTAGGGACCATGCAGATTGCACAGTGTAATAAAGGTTAGAACAGGCAGCATTGCTAGTCACACCGGCCGGACCGATGCGATGCAGTGTTGCCAACTTAACTACTTTACGCTAGATCTAGCTATATTTTGATGATGGACAGTTACAATTGAAAAAAATGTAGCTTATCTTTATAGCTACTTTTTTCTAGGTTCTTTTTATTTCATCTTTTTACCCACGTCAATGATGTCTGGCGCAAAATGGGGGAGACCTATGTCCAGCAGTGGACTGCAATAGGTTGAAGAGAGACCCACGTCAATGTAACTGAGGCAAGGAAGTAGTTTGTTGTCAATAAAAAGTAGGTTCTAAAATCTATCTATAAAGTAGCTAAGTTGGCAACACTGTGCGATATGCCGGACAGTGCAATAGCGAGCTAGTCTATGTGACGTGCATAACAGTCATCACATCACACTCTGCAGATCGCATAATGAAATAAGAAATTGCAAATTATTCCTGAGACAAATATTATTTTATAAATGACTAAATTACTCTGTGCTTTATTGTGATTACTATGCTCATTGACTGGAAAATGAATGTGATTTTAGGTAATACTGATTTGATAATACCAAAGTATTTATTTGAAACTATTTCTGTATACATTTTTAGGTAGGTATATTATATGTGATTCAGTGCCTTAATTAAATAAAATAAAATATATATAAATATTTTAATTCTCACATCCAAAGGTTATTATAAGAAATAACATGCATGCATTTCAATATTACGAGTATATTTTAAGTGTTACTTTTTGTTTCTATAAATTGGTTTTAATTAAAAAATAATGTGATTTTAGTTATTTTTTTACTTCACTGGGTCTCCACAAACCTAAATAATTTCTGTACGAGATTTATAGTATAAACATATAATATTTTTTAAAAGGCTATGCAAAATAATTATATTAAATAGTTAATTTTGTACGAAATTTAAACATAAGTTACAATCGTAATATTTGCATGAACCCAAATTTACCAAAAAACTTTCTAACGCGACTGTACGACGCTACAAGGTATTAAGCGTTCATTACCGAAGGCCACCGATACATATCGAACCGTCGCTTTTTAGTAGTATTCTAATTTGGTCGGATAATCGACCGTATTTTATTTTTTATTATTTTGTTCATATCTTTTAAATACGGAACATTTGAGCTGAAATTTTCACAATTATTAGTTGACAATATGCACATAATCATGGTTTACACTCGCTTATCTTAGACTGAACCAGTTTCTTGTATGTGAACGTCAAACTCATGATAGGTTTTTTGTTTAGTTTTTCTCATATTACTCAACAACTAATGAATGTGCACTATTGAAACTTGGTGCACATATCTGCGTCTCAAGACGGATCAAATGCTTTTTTTGAGCTTATCGGTCTTTTATATAAGGCTACATATTTTTTTTTTCTAATTTCTTAAAAAATCGCTATAACTTAAAATCTGAGTTTTTTTCTTGTTCAAAATTCCGGCACATATTGGCACATGTAAGAGCTATTTATGCATTTTTTTTCGTAAACGCATATGCAATAGTTTTCGAGATATGCGATTTTGTAAAACGTTACCCTAGCAGGAAGATTAAAAAGTAGAATATTTCAAAACCTGAAGGCGCACATATATAATTTTTGGCGCACATTCATGCACAAACATAAGCTTTCTGACCAAATATTTTTTCTCTCCGATGTTTTGTTAAAAAATTTCCTGCTAGAAAAACGTTACCCTAGCAGGAACCGGTTTTTTTCGATTTATTCCAAAACGGCTGGATGCAGATATATAATATTTGGCGCACATATATAGTAAATTGAGCACAAAACATAGGTACCACTCATATCACTCTACGACATACTTTCCTGCTAGGGTAACGCACACATAAAAAATCATGTAAAACATACTTGTTAAAAAGTGATAGATTGATTCCAAAATAATTTCTTGGTAAAAAATGTTTTTTAGCAAGTCCCGAATCCCCTTTAATACACAAGATAGAAACAAAATCTGAAAAATTTTACAAATTCCGGCTCCGTACAAAACGCGCGTAAATTCGGCCAAGTCCCAGGTCCATATAAATCTTGATCAAAAATTAGGTTTAGTTCCAAAAAAATCTGTTTTAAAAGCTATGTTTTCATGTTTCGTGAAAAAAATAAAAAAGCGTTATTTTATGGAACCTCCTTTGCTACACCCCAACCCACACTTCTTTTTAATTTATACGTTACGGAAGTATGAATATGATAGGTAGGTATTTTTATTGAGAGATAGTTGTCCCGAATTTGGTCGTTATCGAAACCACCAATACGAGGATATATTCGTAAGTGTAAATTCCTCAATAACCCAGAGAAGTCCCAAGAAATCAATCTTGAGAATTCTCGAGACCCGAAAATTTAAAAGATTGAAAAACCATAGGACCTAAACAGATACCTAAGAGAAAACCACAAAATACATAAATAAATAAATTGGAAATGTTTGCACTTAATAAACAGTAGTAAATAGGATACAAATTAATTAAAACATGAACTGTATTTAAATCGTTTTATTAAACTTTCAGTCTTTTAAAACCCGACTAGACATAAAACTAAAAATGGAATGAGAACTCAAAGTTTGTTGCACTTATCATTTGCTTGACAAGATCCCTGCTCTTCTTTTTCTTTCGGTTCCTTCCTGACCGGCCCAGTTTTTGTGATGGGCACTATCCTCTCGCCCTTTTCGTCTATTTCCTTTCTGGGCGCAGTCACTGTCAAAATACCATCGCTGGACAGTTCCGACACGATGTTCTCCGACTCCGCACCTTTTGGCAAAGCGTACTTCCTGACGAACTGCCTGGACACGGTACCATGTTCATCTTGCTTTTCCTCATGTTTAGCTGAAATGACGACGTAGCCATCAGCGGTTTTCACAGTAATCTCATCGGGGCTGAAGTGTTGGACGTCCAAGTTGATCTGGAACTTGTCTTTATCGGTCTTTATTGTCGATCCGAGGTCCTTCGCCAATGAAGCCAGTTGCCGCCACGGTCGGAAATAGTCGTGGACTATCCATGGTGCCATCATTGTTGTTAAGAAGTCGTCTGGTGTTAACGCCATTCCGAAGGCCTGCTCCGTCAGCTTGCTGTCACTGCTGTCACGCTTGCCAGGACATTCTTCTTCGGCAAAAGCAAATCTCCGCGTGCCGATGCCGAAAATAATGATTGCAATCGCTAAAAAGTACGAAAATCCTCCGAAAACTCTCATTTTTATTTTCCGCTGTAGTAGATTATAAAATTGCACAGATTGCACTGATACAACCAGTAAAGGCGATGCTTGGTCTGTATTCACTTGAAATGCGCGCGCTACCATTGCTTATATACCCAGTCTGACATCTAGCGGTGAATAGAAAATTCTCGATTGTAACACAAACGTGATGTAGTCTGGAATACTCGAGACAAAACATCTGTCCTGCTTTTACCATTTACGATAACACCAAGCGAAAGAGAGAAAACACGAGTGAGTTTATATCACCACACACTTACCTGTAGACAGACGTGTCTAACCATTTGATTGGCCACGTAATTTTTATCACACATCCATTAATGACTGCGATAACTGGTGGGATTAATGTTAGTAAACAATCAATATTTTAAAAATAACACAATTAGTATGTTGTGATATATTTACTATCTTTTAATTTTTTAAATGCAACTCCTTTTCAAATAAAAACCTGGAGTTTGTAATAAACTGAGGTTTAAACTTATTTTTTAAACACAAATAAAGTATATATTAATACATATTTACTTAAATTCATATTGTATTTGTGTAATCCTGTCCTACCACATAAAAATAGTGTATATTACATAAGTATTTGATGTTTTGAGTATCATACAACCGTTTAAAGTAGCTATCCGTGATACAAGTAGGCAGGTACCTAGTGTGAATATTATCGTGAGTCAAGTTTAACTATTCAATTAGTATTATTTCATTTTGTTCCTTATAGAATATTGTACATTCCACAAGTTTTAGCAGCCCTGACTCCACGCTCTTACGCGTACAGAGACATCTATCGTGAAATAGCATTTACTGTAAAAATATTTTTATTTGCGACTTTTTGTGTTCAGCATAAGATGTATGATTTGGGCGAGGAATGTAGATATTATTGCACATTTTAGATGCATCATAATGTTTTTAGTTGCGGAAGGTCATGGGCACTAAAATACCCAAGGAGCAAACCCAAAATGTATTTTCATTTCATTGCAGTCATTAGAAAGAATATCATTGATTGTCGTGAAATTAAAATAAATTTGAGCTGATTTTATTTGACAACAAAAGTTTTATTTTTCCCTACATTTCTATGGACATAGAGTTGTATATTAAAATGTTTTATTTAATTTCATTCATATTTCTTCCAACATTAGGGACATAGTTACAACCACAGACATCAGAATATACATTAGACTGGACAAGCCGCCAAGTTTATAGGCAGTCCCAGTGTCGCAATTTCTTTTCGGTTCTTACCTGTGAAAAGTTATTATATTTCTTGGTAAATTTACTGATTCATTGCGATGATGGCATGATACAATTGCACAGGATGGCATTTTGGAAAAAAACGGTAATTTCTTCTAATATTCGTGCGTCTTGACTCGTCTCACAGAGCGTAAACTGGTAGCCAGTGTATGCTCGTTGAGCTTACAGTTGTCGCACTTTAAACGCGCGCTTGCCCATCTCCTGTATTGGGAATCTGTGGTTACAACGAATCTCGTAGGAGTTACCTCCAACTACGAGCTTGAGGCTGCCCCAAACCCAATAACAATGATTGTTAATAAGAATGAAATATTTTATTCTGTGCCAGTGAAATACAATCGTTATTATTATACCTTCGTTATTGTGGAAAAGACTCCAAGTTGAGCTTTGTTAGACACTACGGGCCTGGCAAAGTTCCTTGATTATATAAAAAGGTGACTGCGCTTCGGAGGGCACGTTAAGCCGTCGGTCACGGCAAACATCTCATGATGGTTGTCGTTAACACTAATCCGCATTGGGCCCGCATGTTGGTAACGAGCCCCGATCTCGCCATAAAGCGAGAAGGCCCGAAACAGGATTGGTACTTTATTTATTCATTTTTTCAGTAAGATAGTATATATATATTTAATTTACATATTAAATTTGTGTAGGGCCATGGATCCAGTGCCACTATAGCGCACTATCCCACGTCTCCTTCAACACCCGTAGATATAGGCTGATGATGATGATAAGGTCCAAATTTTCTTAACGGTTGAGAGTCCTTCAGTTTATTGTGCGCCTGGTAAATAATATTACCGAATATTAAAACTACGAGGGAAGGAATTAGAAAAGAATAAGGGTTACAAAAAAAGACATTTTCTAAATAGTGGTATATTTTCAAAAATATTGTATTACACGACCTGCATTATCTATTTACAGAATTAAAAACATAATTAAATTAAAATTAACCATTCACAACTGTCAAGCCTAATTTGAAATTATACAATAACTCATTGGGCTTACGTTGGTGCGCTTAAATTTTATATTTACAAAATAATAACCTTACTTTTTTGTATAAAATTTCAACATCACATTCGCAAAATCATAAAATATTTTTCATATTAGCATCTTGTTGCAACATGTGTATTCATGAACAAATTGCATATGTTTATATAGAGAATTTTAAATTTATACTGGTTAAAATATTTCATAGAAAATTACAGTATTATCGCAGATATGCACAAAAACTTCCATGATTAATATGCGTGTAGATAGGTGTAAAATAATTTTACTTACTATATCTTCACAAAAAACAAGACCAAAATTAGGCCATTTCAATATTTTAACTTCTGACTTTATATGGGTTAACAGGTTTAAAAAATCACATTACATATTTAATATCAATTTAAAAGTATATTCGTAACTAATATCAATTTCAAAGTATATTTGTGCACATAAATTAAATCATATCATATATTTGAAAATGGTTCATGAAAATAATAACACAGATAAAATTAATGATCAAGCAGTTACAAGGCTATGTTATTAAAAATATGTCAAAATAATAATATACTATAGATTAACATGAAACCGTATGTTCACATCAACAATAGATATCCTTTAAAGAGTAAACTGTTTATGTTTACACATGCTACAAAACGATTATAGAAAGGGCATGAAGATTACACGGTGGAAAAGACTAATAGAAGCACGCATTGTTATTTAATTATATGAATCATCTAAATTAATAAGACGTAATATCGGAATTTGTAAACAATGTATACATCATCTCTACCACTTATAAACAATTCAATTTCTACAGTTGGTTAGAGTAATATGCTAGTACAAATAAATTATTGAGCATTTATAATAACTATGAAAAACCATTTTATCATCTACTTATTAGCATTGAAACTTGAAGTAAGCGACGATGTTCATTTCAGGCTTTTTTTAACAATTCTTGTGTATTTGATGAGACACAAGTTAACATAATCGAAATCTATTCAATGTATGTATCCAATATTACGTCTTACAAATAGCTAACTATATCGATTTGTTTGTAGACTGTACGTTTAAAAACGAAATATTGTGTTGACGACTGTACATTACTATAAAGTGCCAACTATTAAAACAATCCAGTATTACACTGTCTTAAGTAAACACATTTACGAAGAAATATCAAGCAAAAATGACCCGAGCCGCTTGACACATACGTGGACACATGTAATATTAATGGCATAAAATATTCATTGAATTTAGACCTTAAGGCGTCATTAACTTGGTACAAAATTAAAAAGCACGAGCACACTACAATGGCACTATGACATGTAGCGAGTGAAGTTATTTGAATGAAAATTTTGCTCAACTGACGAATGGGCATAATTTGGCCGCGGACACTTTTTGAGTGAGATTGTGCATCTAGTTAATTGTTTATTTAATGTAGACATTTAAATTATACTCTCATACTGGAAATAAATACACAACAGATTGTAGAAAATATTTGTAACACTTAACGGTACTGTGGGATGCGAAACCTGTGGGTTAATTGTACAAACATTAAAATAACTACATTCAATTTTGAATCATCATCATCATCATCATCAGCTCATTAAACGTCCCCACCGAGGGCACGAGCCTACCCGTATAGGGATTAGGCCTTAGTCGTCCGCGGGCCCAGTGCGGATTGACGACTTCACAACCAACCTTCGAATCTCTTCGCAGGCGTGCATGAAGGTTTCCTCACGATGTTTTCCTTCACCGTAAGAGCGTCGGATAACGTACATATATTTTCGAAAATTCGAAAATACATTGGTACGTGTCGGATTTGAACCTCAGCCCTCCGGTAGGAAGGCGACAGTCCAACCTGAGCCACCGAACGCTCATATTTGAATAGAAACATTGATTAATACAACTAACACAAAACGATATCTCCAGTGTTAGCATAATATCAAACCGAAATAATGGCAGCGATTGAACCTTTCCTCAGATTTGATGACTATAGATTCTATGTCATTTTGAACTTTATTACTTGGATATACAGGCTAACACCAATAAAATATAAGCAATAATATAAATATAAACAATAATGAGGTCCATCAAGTCATCATCATAGGTTTATGGTAGAATCATATTTTTAAGTTCTATTTTTGAATAAAAAATTCAATAAACTTATGGAAGAGAGCATTATTTAATGAGAAAACCGCCTTAGATAGGCAAGGATTTTTGCAATCTTTATTGCAAAAATCCTTGAAATGTTTCACTTGTGCAATAAAGAATTCTCTATCTGTCCTATGAGATTGCAGCCATTACCCCTCAACTATAACTTATCTTTAAGTCTAAATAAAATAACGATTTATGGAATGATTCTTTGGTTATGTTAAATGAATGAATATCTTCGCACAGTCCGCAACCCACAATTACCATACAATTTGTAGCCAAATGGTCTAGCCTAACTTACTAACTACGTTTTAATGATAAAAAAATGTTGTAACATCTCTACGGATTTACATCATTACAAAAAGCTAATAAAACACACGCGATCAGTCGTTCCCGAGACTTGCACGCACTCCCTATACACGTCACACTCTAACTCACATTTTTATTCGTATTGGCGCAAATGTCCCTTTGCATGAAATGTATTTTGTCGAAGAGCCCTTTTCTCAAAATGCTTTTTTCACATAATATCCTTAATGAGTCATCTTTAAAAATATACTAAAACGACAGGAAAAAGGTCATTGAGGAAGCAACATTACGAGACAAGTTCATTTTGAGGAAAATACTTTTCGAGAATATTCTGGGTAAAGGCATTTCGAGAAAAAGACATAAGAATGAACGTCCCTAGAAAAGGACATTTTACGCCAAGACGCATTTGTTAACATTATTGATTTTTATTCATCATATTATTATAATCAGTATATATGTTATGTGAACTTGTTCAACAGATGGCACAACCACTTAAAAATCTTATGTGGCTGAACCTAATATTATTTATTTATGTATTCGTACATAGCGTGGTAATTTGTACCACTAGACACAAATACAAAAGTTTTTTTATTCGGTCGGGAAACGGTTACAGTGAATTAGAGTATGGCGTGTCAAATAAAAACTAAGTGAACACAATGCAATGTGAGATCATAGCGCGGCGGTTTGTTCATATAAAAATCAAATAATAATGTTAAAATATAATAAGGTTACAATACTTTTTAATTTATAATATCCACTGACTTATTCTATTAAATTTATTACAAAATTGTGACTTATTACTTCCCAAAGGTCAGATGTCACAAAACTAAAAGAGGTGCTTATAAACCCGCTAAATTGAAGGCGAAGGGATGATCGTGCAAGTCCTAATAACACAACGAGTTGGTATGCAACATCAACACTGATTTATATTGACCTCGATAACATACATTTGAACTTGTGACGCACATAGTTACTGAGTTAAAGCTTTATGTATATGTGAAACTGGGAAATCAATAAAAAATGCATTTGAGGTTTATTTCACTATTCTAAACCCTCTATAAGTGTGTCGGTACTTCATAGTGAGCCCCGCCATTCGCGTAACCGGCGTGCGCCTGGCCCGCTTCTCTCTCCAAACATATCCTAGGTTACCAAGCCCCCCTTCGCAACGCCCTAAGCTGAGGTTCGAGTCCCATTCTGGGACGTCCTTAGGGACGTACTGTAATTTATTATTAAGGCTGAGAGCCATTTGCGGCCAATTGCTGTTGACATTTAAAAAAAACTTTATATCTTACATAACCATAATTAGCTGTCACGCATACATGTGTTTTGTGAAGAAAAGATTTCTAAGCTACCAGCGATCGACGTGTCTAAAGGAAAAATAAGAATTAATAATGCCACGTAAAATCAACATAAATCACTGTCAGTGTGTATACCGACCCAATACTCCATTCCGCGGCATACCTGTGAGACACATCTTTATAGCCATGTCATACGGGCGCTATTTGAGTGCGCGTGCGCAGTATGCCTAATTTTGCGGTACTCTAAACGCTGAGGTGTTCGATTTGATTGTTAAAATTTAAAAACTGGAATATACAATTCCCGCTAACCAAAATGAATACGTAACAATTTTAAACCATATCCTTAGACAGAGGATACGCGTATGTATCACCCTCCTAAGGTTTAATGCTCTTATATGATGACCATTTTCTTTGGTGATTTTCACCTGGGCCTTACGAGTTCATTGAACATTTTTAAACAGAGCCCACTTGCTGAGCTTTTTGCTATCAATGGGTTTTACTTAAAAACGTGTCACATTGTAAATGAGACCTTATGAAGTTTGGTATAAAGTCCAAAATTGCACGTATACCAATAAAAGTAACATCAAATCGAACACAACAGCGACAACAATGTTGTACACAGTCGCGCGCTCGTCAACATCAACATATTGTATATTTCGTTTAGCTCATACAAAATCTAATTACATAGCTTACAACTAGTACATTTTATATACGTTACACAGTCGTACATGGGCAAGACTAAAACGAGTCTTGCGATTCGGTGCTAATGAAATATCGCATAACTTTCACTACGGGACGACATAGATTTAATTGATTTACGGCGGTCTAAAGCATAATATGATTAAAAAAGTTATAAATAGTGTGTTTTATTCTTGTTGACTTATATAATTATGAGCTTTAATGTAAGTTATTAGCCTCATTCGCAGTAAAAGAAGAGTTTTAAACACTGTTTTTAAGTAAAACGTCGTATCGCCGCTTGTGTCATTTCGCGATAATCCATTTGCACCTTTTAATTCTTACAAAACATAAACAATAATAATAGTAAATACATCGAAAAAGTCACCGTAACGGTCGGTGCACACTGATATACTTCAAAGGGAATAGTTTCAGTTTTTCCTATTTACTTTATATAAAAGACATTATTTACATAGTACACAAATAGTTTCATTTTAAATATTTTAGCGCAGTATGCACGCACCTTCATTTAAAATTTGTGCTAAACTTGGGGTACATTTTTAAATTTTTGGCCTTAATAATATTTTTTTCATAGGTCTTTTTCAAAAACCTCACAATTTTTATACCAAAAGTGCAAGTCTTATATAGTGACTATAAAATAACCTAAAATGGATACAAATGCATAATCATTATGGCCTCTTTCGTTATCAAAATAAATATGTAGTTTTCTCGTATTCATTAATCTCATGATATTTTTTTTACATCTAACCCTCTCTTTGGACACGATTCTGTTTGGTACGTTCTAATACCAAAAGAAAAAAAACTTAATATAACAAATCTAATTTTAAGATAAAGACAGATCTATTTGTGGTGGTATCATCACGATTGGTGCCAATATAAGTCAATGTACATCTTACAAATAAAGGCTTTTGTAACAATCAACTTATATTGGTTGTATGTGCAACGATTGCCGACTTGAATACAACATCCGGTACTTCGTTATTAAAAGGCTAATGATTTGAAGCAAAGCTGACATTCATTAATACCTATCTAACATCTAAGTTATGAAATCTACGATCAGATTTATATCACTGATTTTTACACAATACTTATCCAATAAAGAGCCAGTATAAAAAAGGTAGTTATCATAAAAAAATGAAACATCTTAATCAAAAAATGAAATTCGTTTGAAAGGCAAATGTTTTGGGGAAAAGCACCTACAGTAAATCAAAACATACATCCTAATGAGCTTACGCAAGCTATTTCATATATTACATCTCCCTCTTTTGTATGTTCAAAGAGAGAGACAGGTACAAGCGTCGGTGCAAACTATAACTATTCTGGTGTTGAGTTAACAACACCAAACCTATGGATGTGTGAACGTTCAATACTGTCCAAACGGTCTTATTAAATTCTAAACTTACGGATATATCGAGGTTCTATGAGAATTAACAATGATAAAGGAACGCACACTGAATAGTACCAAAAACATTTTGATGTTATGAAACATCTAGAGGTAGACTCGATACTGAGTCGTCTAGGTAGGTACCACCGCAGTGCCAGATATCGTCCCGTGAAACAGGAGTGTTATGCACTTTTGTGTTTCGGGATGAGGGCACTGTAGCTAGTGAAATTACCGGGGATAAGAGACCTAACATCTGTTGTCTCGGGTGATGGGCGCAGTGCGGCATTGATGAAGGATAATAACTGTTTATCAGTTGTTGGTCTCCTTTAATGCAGCTCTGTCAGGTGAGCGTCCAGACCGTCCTGTACACTTATATCATAAAAAAAAGTTTCTTAAACACATCCATATCAAATGAAGTAATTGGATTTATGACCAGTTAAAGTCATAATCAGTGTTCTCAATAGGCAGACTATATTTAACTAGAATTCCCGATGGTATATAACATTGAGCTGTAAATATCCTACTATATTTGATACCGATACGATATAACAACTCCACGATTCTTGATTCAAATAAGTACCAGAGTACGATTGGTACTGAAATATGAAATCCTTTAGTGTTCCGGTAATACCAATATACCGGTATTAAATTCGGTAAGGTATTAACAGCTTCAATGTATTTTCGGTATAGGGATAGTTATATTTCGATCACTGGTTATAATAAATAAAGGGCAACATAGTTCAGCCTCCAAAACGTAAAAAATATAACTCTAAAAATTGATAAAATTTGTTCTCAAACTCCCTATACTAGAGTTGTTACTTACAAAAAAAATTGAATACAAAGGTTTTTTTTTTACAAAAAGTATAACTTACAGTGTGCGTCTTTGAGCATTTTAGGATTACAAATAATACCATGGTAAATAATACATAGCAGTTTGGACTCACGTATCAGTTAAGTAATAAATAATCGATTTTAGAGCCGTTCTTCTATTGAAAAATATACTTTATACAGTTCTCGGTAGAATTTAAAATCCACGTTAATACTTTAAATACACGTAATTCTTTGGACATACATATCCTAAAACGGTTAAAGGTTATTCATAATACGAATTGATTTTTGATAAATAATATTCGGCTTTTATATACAGCCAGGAATATTTATTTTATTTTACTCAAAAAATGACACACTTCCAAACTGCTCACGTACATATTCCAAGTATTGTTATACATTGCGTGTCTCCGTTTCAATACCAACACAGTCGGCGTACACAGCGGTCGTTGTATAAAATCCTGCGAAGTTGTCGACGGGAGACGTTAAGTTGAGAGCCAATTGTTGCTTTCAACAAGTTTAACTGTCCTCCAACAGATTGTGGAGCTCCGCGTAGTTGAGTATGGCACGGTGTAGGAATTCGTATTGGAGCTGAAAGAAATAATAAAACGTGTTGTTATTTTTCAAGAAACGGTTATTAGGTCTGCTGACATTTATCTACTCGTTACAAAAAACCTCACTATCCAATAATTCAAATAAGAGAATGTTGAATACAAATAACAAACTCGTTAAACGTAAAATGCGTTAGAAGGGCTTTTGAATACTTTTAAAACAATACGAAATTACAATCTTACAGATCGGTTATCCATTTCGTTTATGATTTACAAGGAATCCCAAGATGCTATTATTATTTTTGTTGAAAACCCATGCGAAGCGTTTCCAAATATATAACAAACATATAGTTAAAAGTTTCACGGGCCAAATAGAGGTCCGGTTATTAGGAAGACACATGTCTTCAAGCAAAGTCAAAGTCCTTTTTCGGCAGAACTCATTGACATTTAAAACTGATCTTATTTAGTCAACTTGTCATTTACAATATATTTTAAAGAGACAGTTATTATTATGAAGTCGTCAAACGACTCCATCGAGTTTCGTCGACAGTGTGGTATACGTACGAAGGTGTCGATGGTGCGCGCGCGCTGGTGGTGTATCTTGCGCACCACGGCGCTCACGTCGACGCGCCGCTCCACGCGCAACTGCTCGATCAGCACGCACAGCGCCACGAACAACGCCGCGCGCTCCGTTCCCAGTCTATACACACATCATATACACGTCAGCAACTAGCATCATCAGCTCATTAAACGTCCCCACCCGAGGGGCACGAGCCTGCCCGTATACGGTGATAAGCCGTCCACGCGGACCCACTGCGGTTTGGACGACTTCACGCACAACCTTTGAATCTCTTCGCAGGCGTGCGCAGGTTTCCTCACGATGTTTTCCTTCACCGTAAGAACGACGGATAACATATATATATTTGAATGCGAAAATACATAGGTACGTGGCGGGATTTGAACCTCCGACGTATAACGTCCTTAACGCGACAAGGCCTGCAGTCCGATACTTTTATTATAAAAATTTGTTAAAATGTCTCGTCAAAAATGTTAACCACAAGGCAATAAAAATAAGAAGGGTGTTTTATAAATTATAATAAGAAGTGAAGTTTTTTATGTTACCCAGTTAGGACGTTCAAGACGTTCACCTGATGGTAAGTGATAAGCTTGACCATGACAGAGCGACTTTGATGGAGACCAACAACTCATAGACAGTTATTATTCTCCATCAAAGTCGGTACTGAGTCGTCTAGGTAGGTACTACCGCAGTGCCAAATATCGTCCCGTGAAATGCCAGTGTTTTAGCACTCTGTGTTTCGGGATGAAGACTAGTAAAATTACCGGGTATAAGAGACCTAACATCTGTTGTCTCGGGTGAATGTCGCAGTGCGACTTTGATGGAGAATAATAACTGTCTATGAGTTGTTGGTCTCCATCAAAGTCGCTCTGTCATGGTCAAGCTTATCACTTACCATCAGGTGAACGTCTTGAACGTCCTAACTGGGTAACATAAAAAACTTCACTTCTTATTATAATTTATAAAACACCCTTCTTATTTTTATTGCCTTGTGGTTAACATAACATTGACGAGACATTTTAACAAATTTTTATAATAAAAGTATCGGACTGCAGGCCTTGTCGCGTTAAGGACGTTATACGTCGGAGTGTAAGACACTGGCATTTCACGGGACGATATTTGGCACTGCGGTAGTACCTACCTAGACGACTCAGTACCGAGTCTACGACGTAGTACTCGCGTTAGTTTTTTTTGGAAAGACGTAGTACTTTGGTTGAAATGGCTACATGGCTATGATACACTTAAATATGTTCTTCTTATTTGTAGACAGTGCACCAGCATAGTGGCGGCGTGGCCCCGTACATACCG
Source organism: Leucinodes orbonalis (assembly GCA_019425675.1). Lineage (NCBI taxonomy): Eukaryota > Metazoa > Arthropoda > Insecta > Lepidoptera > Crambidae > Leucinodes > Leucinodes orbonalis. The sequence continues at coordinate 50,491 of PQWD01006844.1, read as the reverse complement.
GCAGTGCACCAGCATGGCGGCGGCGTGGCCCCCGTCCCCCCGGGCCCCCGCGGCGTCGGCGAGCTCGGCCAGGCCGCGCGTCACCTCGGCACGTGGCCCCGTACGTACCGGCAGTGCACCAGCATGGCGGCGGCGTGGCCCCCGTCCCCCGGGCCCCCGCGGCGTCGGCGAGCTCGGCCAGCCGCGCGTCACCTCGGGCACGTGGCCCCCCGTACGTACCGGCAGTGCACCAGCATGGCGGCGGCGTGGCCCCCGTCCCCCGGCCCCCGCGGCGTCGGCGAGCTCGGCCAGGCCGCGCGTCACCTCGGCACGTGGCCCCCGTACGTACCGCCAGTGGCACCAGCATGGCGGCGGCGTGGCCCCCGTCCCCCCGGCCCCCGCGGCGTCGGCGAGCTCGGCCAGGCCGCGCGTCACCTCGGGCACGTGGCCCCCGTACGTACCGGCAGTGCACCAGCATGGCGGCGGCGTGGCCCCCGTCCCCCCGGGCCCCCGCGGCGTCGGCGAGCTCGGCCAGGCCGCGCGTCACCTCGGGCACGTGGCCCCCGTACGTACCGGCAGTGCACCAGCATGGCGGCGGCGTGGCCCCCGTCCCCCCGGGCCCCGCGGCGTCGGCGAGCTCGGCCAGGCCGCGCGTCACCTCGGGCACGTGGCCCCCGTACGTACCGGCAGTGCACCAGCATGGCGGCGGCGTGGCCCCCGTCCCCGGGCCCCCGCGGCGTCGGCGAGCTCGGCCAGGCGCGCGTCACCTCGGGCACGTGGCCCCCGTACGTACCGCAGTGCACCAGCATGGCGGCGGCGTGGCCCCCGTCCCCCGGGCCCCCGCGGCGTCGGCGAGCTCGGCCAGGCCGCGCGTCACCTCGGGCACGTGGCCCCGTACGTACCGGCAGTGCACCAGCATGGCGGCGGCGTGGCCCCGTCCCCCGGGCCCCCGCGGCGTCGGCGAGCTCGGCCAGGCCGCGCGTCACCTCGGGCACGTGGCCCCCGTACGTACCGGCAGTGCACCAGCATGGCGGCGGCGTGGCCCCCGTCCCCCCGGGCCCCCGCGGCGTCGGCGAGCTCGGCCAGGCCGCGCGTCACCTCGGGCACGTGGCCCGGCGCCGTCGGCCACCCCTGGTACTGCAGCTGGCGGACCGAGGTGCACTCCCCGTTCTGCACGCACAATATACAACAATATATATACCACCGTCGCACTATGGGGCCGAACAGTGTTTTCCATCTCAAAAATGGTTTTGACAGAAGTCGCAAAATAGCACTTCGCATTAAGAAAATATTAATAAAGGGACGTTCTACGGTTATTTTTCCGTTACGTGAACGCCACTGCCAAAAAAGTCAAAGCCAAATTGGTCCAGCCGTTTCAGAGATTACCCGGAACAAACAGACAGACTGATTTTTTAAATTGTTATTTTGGCGTATGTACCGTATATATGTTTATTCATATGCATGAAGCAATTTATTTCAATATTACAAACAGACACTTCAATTGTATTTATATGTAATAAATGTTAAGTGTATGTTCATTACGACATAAAATTAGTTTTAACTTATTTATTTATTTATAAAGGTGTGCTTACAGCTAAACATAATCAACGTTTGTATTAACATTTTCATGAATAAGGTTCATATATGCAAGCATTTTACATGCACACACAACATTGTTGTTGTTAGAGGCATTTAATCAAAAGATAAAAATATATAATAAAAAACATTTGAATTGAACATACAAGTATGCAAAGAAAAGTTACAATATGATTATGAGTGAAGACTATCTAGCAGTTTCAGCATTTTGTGTTTTACTAACGTAGAACTACGTTAATTTACTTTCGGTGGTGTATAAGATTGGAAGCTTATCTAAATTCAGTTCATAAGTCAAAGACTATTGACGCTAATTAATATATTTTAATGGCGATGTTAAGATTTTTCTTAATTATCATAAGGTCTCGGCATACTTTCTTTGAAATTACACATTCTGATACTTTTATACTAGAAACCCTGGTTTTATTTATTTTAACCCTTTTTCTTAGTTTGTGGGACACTGTTCAGGTGGAGTTACCCATATTTGAATGCACACACAACAATTCCCCAATTACCTTGGTGTTGGTGATGCGGAACTGGCGTCTCGTATAATAGGGGCACGACTCGCTCTCCTCGTACTGCACGGAAATGTGTTCGTACTGCGCAGTGCCGTCGTCCCAGTACCGCGGGCATTTGCCTTCGCCGATCTGTGGAAACGCGACAACGTCCAATTATATTGAGGCAATTAAATAAAAAAAACCAGGCTCTAATGCTTACTTTGTGGCTTACACAGTGCCATCAAGCCTCAAACTATCATTAGCCTGTAATATGGGTACTAAACAAAGGGTAAAAAAATGTACATACATATATTTTTTTGGTTAATACATACATATTATACACATAAAACAAACAGACATGTTCATGCACATAAATGTTTATTATGTCTGGTGATCGAACCTGGAACCCTTATCGTAGCCGACGTCTCACCATTACACCAAATGGGTCGTCGAATTTCCCTTAGCAATAAGACGGCTTCAATTCCGTCAAATTAATTGACATTATAGTTCGTGACACGTAAAATGGGAGAAAGTGCAGGGGGAAATTTGACGCATTATGCAAACCTGGCGCAGTCTTTTTATGTGACAGAGACTATACGATACCTAATAATCAAACTGTAAAATTATTTCCGGTACAATTTATTAAAGTTGGACCATATATTGTATAGTATAATGAATTGTCTGAACAAAACGAATGAACGCAAAGTGTTACTATTGAGACACAATAACGATGGCACATTTTAAAATTAGCAGAATTGGGGCCCTGTCAAATATACATACCTCGCTCAACATGACAATCGTAGACACATTATGTTCAGACACCATCCGCCAAAAGTCCATGATAGTGTCCGGCAACGGGTCTTGCGTTATGATGAATCCTTCAGAGTTATCGTACGCTGCGAAAAATTATTTACATACGTACACGGGGTTCAAGAGACAAAGCATTTACATTGAAATAAATAAGATAAATTAGAAAAGCTAATGGAAACACCAGCAGTTAAAGTGATACCATAATGTCAATTATGAAGTAAAAAAAAATTGGCCAAGTGTGAGTCGGATTTGCCAGTGGAGCGTTCCGCAGCATGAAGGGACATATTTTAAAATAGGTTTTATTAACTCGGGAAACTACTAGAGCTTTATTATGAGAAAAGAGTGGTTTACCGTTTGACTTAAAAAAAAAACAACAGACTAGGTATCGATCAAACCAAATTTCGTTGTTAGATTTCAAGAGTTTTTTATTTTATTTTATCAGTCCCATATTTTATTTTATCAATCCCATATTTTCGAAGTTAGAGGGGGACACTTTTTTCAACTATGAAAACGTCTCTCGCCCAAACTATTCAATTTATAAAAAAAGATATTTGAAACCTCATTATCATTTATAAAATTAAAACTAAGTTTCAGTTCTATGTATGGGGAACCCAAAACATAGTCACAGTATTTTTTGAAATTCTTTATTCCATCATCAATATTGATCAATTGAAATGAGTAACTTCAAAATTATTTCCGAGAGTTTATTTATTGACTATATAAATAATTGTCAATTAAACATATTTCCATCAGTTGTCTTATATCACCTGAGTATTAAAAATATACAAAAAAAAAACTTTCAATAATAGCAATAAAGATAAGTAACAAAACGCACATAAAATTCAAACAAAGTAAAATACAGTCTAAATATTTACAGACTCATAGAAACATCCTTCAATGAAAGAGGCGTTAATATAGGTAGAGAACTCTCGGCCAGGCAGCGGAGTCAGTATGACCCGGTTGCGGTCGTAGGGCAAATGGTCCTGACTTCGGTTCTTGTTGCGGACCTCTTCGGCCGCGCCGGCTGAACAAGACTTCACCGGCTCCGTTACGGGGCTGTTCATCAGTTTCTGTCGACAATATCTCGTCTCATCATCACCATATTATATCAAGACACTCTGAAGTTACACAATTATTGAACCCCCTCATAACTCAAAACACCTATTTGACATTATCTTCATCATCAGCTCACATACGTCTCCACAGAGTGTGCACAGGCCTTAGTCCTCCACGCGGCTTAGTGCGGATTGGCCGACTTCACGCACAACCTTTGAATCTCTTCGCAGCGTGCGCAGGTTTCCTCACGATGTTTCCATCAACCGTAAGAGTGCGGATAAACGTACATCGAAAATATGTGGCGGCATATTACGTGCACCCTTCAGATTGGAAGGCAACAGTCCACACCAATGAGTCACCGATGTTTGGAGAAGCGACCAAGCACGTGCAGGTAACGCGAATAATGAAACAATGGTCGGTAATGGGGGGAACACCGTATTCCAATTTTATTTGCAACATCATCGCTGGCACCTTGGCGTCCTTGTAGGGGACATTCTAAGAGCCATTGTAGCGTACCTCAGTCTATCTCCATTAGTGTCCGACCGAAGCTTCGGCTTCGGCCACCTTCGGCCAAAAGGCGAAACCTTCGGCTTCGGCCCAAAACTCGGCCGAAGCCGAAGGTTTCGCCGAAATCTGAGCAACCGTCGGGATTGAACGAACTGTTACGAAAGACTGAGAGGACAGCATTTAATTGACCAATATTAATTTATTTATTAAGGAAATTGGTGTTTGTTCATTTTATTTATTAGTCTAGTTTCGGCTTTGTCGAGTAAACAAGACTGATTGATTGTCTGATTGTGATTTATAAATAACTTAATAAATAATGATTATTTTTTTACGATAAATCACAAACTTTTTTTATCATCTTTGAACCCACTTCCATATGAGACAGTCAATATATTGAAGTTTTGAAATAATCTATAACATTAATTGTAGCTTGTAGACATATTGAACAAAATATAAGAGCTCATAAACCTTCGGCTTCGGCTTCTGCCGAAGATTGAGGCGATTGCCGATTAATCGGCTTCGGCTTCGGCTTCGGCCGAAAATAGACCTTCGGTCGGACACTAATCTCCATGCATCAATCAGCGACAACGTGTTCTTATGCTACCGAATAAGCGTATCATACACTACAAAACTCCGTGGCATACCTCAAACTGTATCTCCATGAGGCATCTGTCGGCGCGGTCGGGCGTAGACCGCAGTCGGTCGAGCGCGGTCTTGAGTCTCGCGGCCGGTAGTTCAGTGTCTTCGTAGTGGGCCCACTCGACCAGCGCACGGTACACGAACACGTACTGTTTCTGTAGTCAGATTATTCATGGTTAAATAAAATATAACATTCATGGTTAAATTAATAGAAGGTAAATTATTCGAAAAGGGGATTATAAATTTAAAAAAAATGTAAGCTTGCTCCATCCAAAGGCAAACGCGATATTATTGTTGTTAAAAAGGTTTCAAGGCAAGAGCAAATAGGCATTATTTGAGTTTGTATGATACACCTTAGGCTACATCGTCACCCTCCATCAGGTGAGATGGCAGTCAAACGCACACAAATTTTTAATTCAAATAAAAAGATTTCGTGTTATAATAATCTATGTACATTTAATGCTAACATGCTTCACTGCACCAAAAAAATATTTCACCTTCGCCCCTTAATTAATGTGAACCATATTAGGGCAAAGAAGACTATCTACTTTTTCTAGTCTGCCATAAAATTCATTACGTCGCAATACCCTGCCGTCACTCCTAAGGATGAGAAACACTTACCAGCAACTGCACCAAAAAGTTCTTCTGCCTCCGTAGATCCCCATACATATGAATAATCTCAGTTTTTAAGAGTGGAAAACTCATATACTGACCAGCGACTGCACCAAGAAGTTCCTATGCCTTCGGAGATCCGCCAGGCTTTTGGTTAAGTTACCTAAGCTATGTAATAATTCAGCCACATAGATAATTAAAGTGATCTATGTGTAAGGTTAAGTAAGTCATATACTTACCAGCGACTGCACCAAGAAGTTCCTCTGCCTCCGGAGGTCGGCGACGCAGTTGAAGACGGTGGCGTGGTCGGTGGCGCGCAGCTGGTCCAGCAGCCAGTCCAGCGCCACCAGCGTGCCCGTGCGCCCCACGCCCGCCGAACAGTGCACCACCAACGGACGGCCCACCACACTGCTCCACGCCTCGTTCACACGCTGGTTAACATGCTATATGTTTATATACTGTTATTTGAACCTAAACCTGTAAAAACTTAGGCAGGTGCGCGTGCCATCTTATGGAGTATAATGCAAACATATAACGATTACTTTGTAAGCTGTGACTTGTTTGCAGTATCATTATATAAATACGTTTAGGAAATATGTTATAAAGTTGCTAGAATTAATCAATAAAATATAATTTAAAGATATAATTCTCACAGTATATGTATTCTCTTTATATTTATATTTTTCATCATCATCCTCAGCTCATTAAACGTCTCCACCGAGGGGCACGAGCCTACCCATATAGGGTGATTAGGCCTTAGTCGTCCACGCGAGCCCACTGAGGGTTGGACGACTTCACGCACAACCTTTGAATCTCTTCGCAGGCGTGCGCGAAGGTTTCCTCACGATGTTTTCCTTCACCTGAAGAGCGTCGGATAACGTACATATAATTTCGAAAATTCTAATTTATTATTATCTAACTAGATGCACAATCTCACTCAAACAATGTCCGCGGCAAAATTCCGCCCATCGCGTCAGTTGGGCGGAATTTTCATTCCTTATCACGTTGCTCGCTACATGTCATAGTAGTAAACTCGCGCTTTTGATTTTGTTCCGTTTTAATGACGCGTTCGGATCAAAATTTTAATGAATAATTTTATGTTATAAATATAACAATAATTAAACGTATGTATCAAGTCAGGCGGCTCGGACATTGTATTTATTGGGCAATATCGTCCCAAAGTATAAAGCCATCCCAGGTAGTAAGACAATAGTATGGCTCGCATAACCGACGCTTTCTCTACCACGCGATTTCTATGCTGATTGATAGGTGTTAACGACTATCATCCTAGGATCCTTAANCTAACGTATCAAGATTGCAACCGAGTGACGAGTGAAACGATAAGGCACAATACGTACGCCGGCCGGTTGGTTCAGACGTGCGTCTCGCACGGTGTACCACGCGCGAATGCCGCCTCTTCTATTGTTTACGTTCGTAATTACATTTTCGATCGAGTTTGCGGGCTTTGCCGGAAAATCTGGTGCGATAGGCAGAAGCACTCGCCGCCCGGTGCACTCGATTGGCATGAGTAAACGAATACACCGCGCGTCTAATGCGTTTCATTAAACGAGATTTTCTTTTTTTGTATTGCAGCAGTGAAATAGAAAATAAAGGACGGGTCAACAATTCAGGGCCAGTTTTAGTACCACTGATAGGGTAACCATTTTCTCAATATTTTCTATCAGTCACAAGTCTGTTCAATTAGGTACACATTAAGTAAAGATTAAACAAAAATACGTTTATTTAGTACATAATTTTAAATGTTTTCCCCATAGCTATTCGTAATATTCTAAACTTCATTAAATGAGACGATTTCGTACTTGATCATATTTGTAGAAGAAAATTAAACAATAAATAGATTTAGAAGCAGGAGAAGATTGTTTGTTGACTATTACAAATATATGAACTGGGATAATGGTCAGCATAGACATCTTAGAAAACTCTGTAAAAATGCCTATTGTATTGATCCTATGAATATGTACTAGGTGAACTCTAACATACTTCTTTTTCATATTTATAAAGTAAAAATGTATCTTATTCTATACATTGTAATTTTATACATTGTGTTATTTATTAACACGTAATATCCTATCGAAAAAACAATATATACATCATGATGTATTGAAATATCGTCATTAAAGATGTGTATTAGAAATATCAGGTATAACAAAAGAGAATAATCTTGAACTTTCATTATCCTTGTAACTTTATACGGTGTATATAAGTTCCTCAAAAAATGAACCTAGTGCTAAACGGAAACAGAGTCGGAATCAATGATATTATGTATAAATAAACTTTTTGAGAGCGTCGGTGGCTCAGTGGTGTGGACTGTCGCCTTTCTACCGGGAGGGCTGAGGTTCAAATCCCGACACGTACCAATGTATTTTCGAATTTTCGAAAAATATATGTACGTTATCCGACGCTCTTACGGTGAAGGAAAACATCGTGAGGAAACCTTCATGCACGCCTGCGAAGAGATTCGAAGGTTGTGTGTGAAGTCGTCCAATCCGCACTGGGCCCGCGTGGACGACTAAGGCCTAATCACCCTATACGGGTAGGCTCGTGCCCCTCGGTGGGGACGTTTAATGAGCTGATGATGAAACTTTTTACACCATTAGTCGGAATGATATCTTTATCCTGGTCGTGGTGTGACTTCCAAAAACTAATATATATAAATTTACACGTCGTAGGTACTCACGTATCGCAAAATTGCTATTGTAAGTTATCAGGCGTTATCACGGCTAAAGATGATAATTGCATTAAAATGAAAGCACATAATTTGGAGTGTTGACTGGGTTTTATAGGAAATCTGAAACGCTTATTTTAAAATGTATTACATCTCATTTACTCAAAATATCAAATTGATTGTCCGTAAGTAAATCGAATCATTTGTTTAAGAATTACTAACAAGATACTAAAATTGCGTCAGTTGATTAATCTTAGTCGGTAACGTCATAACGGTGTAGGTAATCGTTTTATATTTTAATTGTTAATTTGCCGTAGAAATCGTTTGGAAATAAGTCGTTTAGACAGATCTAAAATGTGGCTGAGTTTATGTGTCAGGCAACATCCTATCGATTAAGTACTCATTGATGAAAAATCGAAAGAAAAGTTAATTTAGTGGCGCTGAACAATTATTATTTATATTGAGGTTGATTGTTAATTATTCTAATCTCCAACACTTCCATCGATACTATTTCATCAAACTGTTAAATTCTTTTGCATAAACTTAATCGTATCTCATAAAGCATCGTGGACTTGTACATTCCTAAGTGCTTTTATATGACGAATTTTGTTCTTATTGGAATAACATGAAAATAATATGGCTAAATAAATAATAACATGATGAAGAAACCCCTGTTATCCATAAGACCAATCTTAAAATATATATTTTGGACAAGAATAGATTTCCTTTTGTTTTTCCGCAGTCCTAAGTGCTTCTGAATGCTTACAATATTAATACCTCGCATGTTTAGCTGTTAGTTATTTGATTTTCTATTGTTTTTCCCACTAGCCATTAGAAGCGGCTAATGACTTAATTTTTTTATCGTCAAACTACGTAACTAATAAATATATATGTTTTCCAACTATGATAGATATATTTAATGACATTACAAATATCCATATGTTGTTGTGTTAAAATACATAGCTTTAACTTGGTGGTGATATTTCGATAATTTTTAGCGCCAAACTGCTTGTACACTTATTTTGATGAATCCGAGAATTGTAACAAATTCTTCCTAATTACCAATAGGAAAATAAGATAATATCTGAAAATAGGATAATGCAATGGAATAAGTAATGAATATCATACCTATACTCACTTACTAATTAGTAACTGTAACGAAAACCTTGTCTCCGCTTAACGCGTCATTCAACAAATCGATTTTAATATAACGGAAATGCTATTTTGTTACTTAATATATGTTATAAATTTACAATCACGAAAAGTCGTGATTTCGATGTGTGGATTGTTCATTCTCGATAACGTAAGAATTCACCAACTTGCTTCTAGGTGGTAAAACTATTTATTTACGATTTCAACTAGATACGAGTATAACATATAGCTAATGGTGACGAATAAGTAAGCAATCACGTTTTTAAAACAAATTAGGTACCTACTTATCGTATGAAAAATACTAGTAAACAGTTGAATCATGCGGTCATAGTTTTTTTATTATTTACCAAGTACTTTTCAAAGAATGGCATCATTTGCTGTAAAATAATTAGTCTCGGCGACGGTGTAAAACTGATTTATTCAATGTTATAACCACGCCAAGATAAAATCTCGTCAAAACAAAAAAAATATTTGCCTGATGCATACTATAATGAGCTATTATGCCTTCTTCGATTGCCAAGATACAATATTACATAATGTAGTATCTATCATTCTTTATTTGGAATTATAATATATCTGGCGCATAATGAGGTCGACCGATGTCCAGCAGTGGACTGCGATAGGTAATGCACACATAAATATACAAAATCAACAAGAATAATTAAAATAAAAGTACAAAGGTACTGTTGATAATATGTATAGTCCTTAAAATTTATTCCAAAGCCATAGATTGTTCCGATCTTGATAAATTCATTCTATAACGCAAGGTTCAAGGACTTCTTAATAGTTGAACAATGTTTTTCAAATCTCTTTGGACACTACTGCAAAAAGTTTATAAAGTATTTAAATAAAATTTATTGTTATTTATGTATAAGTAGTCAAGCTTTTGGATTTCATCGTCATCATTATATAAGGCATATGACCACTGATAAACATGGGTCTCCCCGAACAAATTCCACCGGTAGGCACACATGAGCTTGGTTATACGAGCGACTATATCGGTGAGCTTAGTCCTGTCTATGTAACTCCTCTTTTCTAATTCGATCACGCAGATGAACCCCAAGCACATCCCTATCCGCCGATCGCTTCGCAACGTTGAGCCTATTTGAATGGTCCTACGTGAAGACCATGTCACAGCCCTATAGGTCAGTGGTTATTTTAGAAAATTAATTAAATTATTTTGCAATTACTTATCTGCTATCCGATGATATCTATCGTTATCTAACGGTGAAGGAATACATCGTGAAAAAACCTGCGCACGCCTGCGAAGAGATTCAAAGGTTATGCGTGAAGTCGGCCAATCCACACTGGGCCCGCGTGGACGACTAAGACCTATCCGACCGAGTCTACCCGATGGAGACGTTTAATGGGCTGATGATGATGAATTAGCTATTTTGTCGGCATAACCATTAGATATTACATCATATCCAAAGTTTGTTAAACAACAAAAATCGATCAATTTTATTGTTTTTGTATTTATTGCAAGTAAAATCTTTGACTGTTTCGATCGTACATAAGTTCCCTTTAAAAGTAAAAAATAATAAAAAGAACTTAATGTTAAAGTACTATTAATAATTATTATTCTATTAATAAGTAATCTATTAATAATTCTAAAAAAAAACCTCGCGTTGGGGACCGCTCCTAATTATTTCTTTCTTATCTACGATATTCTTCATAAGATGGTTACCTCTTTAGGCTTTTACCCAAGACTTTTTGAAGGAATTTCATGAAAGTTTTTGAATTATTATCTTAATTTGTTTATGTTCATCTCTGTTACTTAATTAGACTATTTGTATTTGAATTGTTAGTTTAAGAGCGGTCCCCAACGCGAGGTTTTTTTTTAGAATTATTAATAGATTCTTAGGTACTTTAACATTAAGTTTCTTTTGTTATTTTTTACTTTTTAAAGGGAAATTACTTAAGTTCTTGTGTCGGGGGTTTTTTAAATTTTTATTTCATACTTTTTATAGGTAGGTTAGGTTAAGTTAGATTTTAGTATATAGACAGACACGTCAAACTTATAACACCCCTGTTTTTACTTACTTACTATTGTAATGTACGAATCATTTCCTTTCATTTGATACCCCATTCGGGCATATTTGTAAACAATCGGTTTTTCATTCCCACTTTCATCCCCTATATCTTATAAACGGGTTAACCGATTTTGATAAAACATAGCTAAGAACACGCTCGATTAAATGACCTTTCAAACAAAAAAACTAAATCAAAATCGGTACACTCGTTCGGGAGTTATAGTGCCACAGACAGACACACAGACTCACACACAGACAAACACGTCAAACTTATAACACCCCTCTTTTTGCGTCGGGGGTTAAAAATGATGTATTCGATTGCTCAATCTAATTCTTATGACAAATGATTTATTTTATATATATATATTTTTTTTTTAATCATTGGTCTATGATAGTTTACGCAGTCAACAAAATAACAAGACACCATAAAAAGTTTATGAAACTGTCTCTGCCTATGTAGGGTATTCTTTAAATCGAGCTTTATATAAATATCTCATTATCCATTGGTTTGGAATAAGTAAGATCTTCGAGAAGAGCCGGCAAGAAACTCGATATTCACTCTTTTAAACTTTTTATATCATTGGTTACAGAGTTTTGTCATTTACCTACACGTAGCTTTACAATAGTTTATTACAAAGATTCTGTAACTGAAATACTATGTGCCAGTTATTGTTTCTGACGCCTTCGCTGCCCACTGACGTTCAAGTGTAAATTTTAAAAGTAAACTTATGGGATATTTAGTTACACTTTTCAAAATAAAGTTATAACATATTAAAGTGGTAATATTATAAATTACCAAGAAATCTTCTACAGTTATGCGAAACATACGAGTATTCATATATTAATAATAAGTGATGTTTTATACGAGTATAAGTCGATATAAATAAATCATCTATAAAATGAGGGTTTTTGCAATGTAAAACCTCACTAGATGGCGCTACGTTGGTGAAAGGTCTAGGATAATTTCGATTGGTCACTGATGTTTGTAGTGACATTAAATATCCAAATGTCACGCGAATAACCAATGGGAAGAGAGCAACTTGCTATTATACTTGATAGATTATTAAATTACAAATACCCTCATTATTAGGATAATGTGTGAAGAATATATGACGTCTATTTAATATATATCCCTATATGTATTCAATAGACGTCACAATTACGTGCGAGTTAGTATCACGAGTTCTAGGTTTATCTGCAACAATTACCCTCAAACGTATAATACGATTAGGTAACCACCGACGCATCTCTTAGCATGTTAGTTAAAATGGTTGTTTGTGTTCCTCATGGATAGGTATATCTGACGAATTTACTTCGCCAGGCCATACCAAGTTATTTAAACGACATAATAATAATAAAGATAGAGAAATAGGCGTGATGTATATAACAAGCAGTGGTCTGCAAGAGATTAACCTGAGCAAGAAGAAATAAAATTGACGCGCAATACTTGTATATTGTGTCAGCTAAAGCACTTACAATTTAATACGTGTTGTCTTTTTATAAACGCTGTCAGTGTTATTACCTGAAACAAAAATATAAATATAAATCACGGTATCGCAAAGCGTCTTTATTAGCAAAGCTGTCTTAACACATTACGCACACGTGTAAATTGAGCGATCAGGAGTTATCTGTTACGTCCAAAGAAATATTTGTATGAAATATCACTTAGTTTAGAGTGCATTGTCTGCGTTCGTGATTCACGTTTGGGTTCTTTTGTCGTCTCAAAAGTTAACAACTTAGGATATTTGTAAGTACTTACAGATGTTATTCTTGGTCTCGTAAAGACGATAAATTACCTTTTTACTGAAAATATATGTACTTCTAAATGATATTTATTTATTATTTATCTGACTAGTCATTTATTTATTAGATTACAAGCATGGGGTACAGTAAATTTAAAATGTTAAAACCAGGCCTTATAAACGACTAATTATACCCCAATATTCCGCCCAAAAAATTAACCACATGACGCTTATATTTTTTTGAATATAACAACTACATTAAAAATCAAATAATAAAATAAAAACAAACCATTGGCAACACTAATATAATAGCGTATAACAATATTTTAATCAGAACACAATATTATATGAAAACGAATAATGTTATCATTTGTGCAGGACATCACATTGTTCAATTCAATGTATATCGGTGACCATTCCGAAGGTTCGAGTCATAACCTCATTCAAGGCGATTAAACTACTGCATTGGAATATTAAATCGCTTTGATCAGATCAATATAGAGCCCATCAAAACATTTCCTGTAAAATGTTGCCAGGAAGACCACATGAATTTGACCAGTGAAAAAGATATCGGAACTCATGTAGTGTCAACCATCTGAATCTACACGGCCTGAATCTACCGACCCCAACTTCAACGAATTCTACATACCAGTTAATATGTACTTCGCCGTTTCGCTACCGCGTAGGGCTGATGCGATATTTCGTTTCTGATCTGAAGTAAAATAACGAAATGGGTTCGATCTCCGTGGAAAACAAACATTTCGTTTGCATTAATATATATTGTTTGCGGGGACAGTTATTGCCGTGAGTCATAAACCATTATAATGATTTAAGAGTAAATAATGATTTAAGACTTACAGTAAGCATCAATGCTTTGCTTCAATAATGATACGCAACCACGTAAAAAGATTTTAAAAAATGTTAAAGAATCATTTAATAGTAAGAAGATAGTTTCTAGCCGCTTTCGAGGCGTAGAGATTAGGGCAAAATACTTCACCAAAATACTGCCTAAGCCTTTACGCCCTAAAGGCTTATACTGCATATTGACTAGTAAGAATAGAGCTCGTTGGCAGGCCGCCAGAGCACCGGTCGATGTCCGGTAGGGTTACACGTACGAATCGAGGTTGACTTTGATTTTATGTTCGATTAATACATTCCAGACAAATATTAAAATGAAAGCTATACTTATCAACGGGTATTTATTCCCCATGATCCATGCACATTTTTGAGGATGACACGGTAATGTTTAAACCAGATGTAATGTGTCAATGTTTCATTGATACAAACAACTTGAATCAAATTTTCAAAGCTGCGATGTTGTTATTTTATACCTAAATGATAGTTAACACAGGTTGTTCTCAGATTTTAATTTTAATTTAATCAACTAAAAATAAATGAATCGCTTGTAGCGATAAGGCCGCCTTTGCCCACTGTATTGGTTTTAATGTTTTTGTGTATGTATTTAATTCATTGTGAACAATAAAGAGTCTATCTATCTATCTATCTGAACCAATTAGTTCTGGATTAGCGACCGATCCTATATCCTCGTTGCATTCGTGACGAGAGTATTTGAAGCCACATCCAGTCCAACTATGTGCTAACAGAGGTCATATTACAGTAGCTGGTATCAGTTACGAGGAAAATAACACAATCGGCCACTTCCTTACATCGTCCTAGGTCAATCTAGTTAGGCTCGCGGTGCGCCGGAGTGCTGATACAATTTTAAATTCGGCTTAACTAGCTCTAGCTAGCGCAAACACCAGTAAGCTAATCGTTCTTCTCCGCTGATTTTTCAAATGATATTATACCAATTTTATTCTAATATTCAAGTTACATGAAAATATCTCTGTATACAAAAATATACAGAGACATTTACATAGCGCCATCTAGCCCAATTTGAGCAAGGATAAACAAAGTGGTAACCTTTTATATACTGTAAATTAATACAAGCTTTACATTGAAACGCCCCTACCAATACAAACTAACATGCTCATGAATAAAAATTTATGTTTACGGGTATCGAACCCGGAACCCTAGGCGTTGTAGCTTATTATTAGTACCTACTTCCATAGATAATATTATAATCATAATAAATACAACTATTGATAGCTTACGGTATCAATAGTTGTATTTACGACCGTCGATACAACTATGTTACTAAGACTTCTTTGGAAATTGTTTAGTATGCTTTCAAATTAGAAATTACGATATCGTACGCTCTGAGTGAAGTTAACGACAGTCTTAGCGCTGTATTGCAAATGTTGCAATCGTGGGTGGTTGTCCTTTCTCTATCATATAATTCGCGTAATTTCTAGGATCTAGACTGAACCGTCAAGCCTGCTTATGCTATGTTATTAAACATTCGGTTCATTGAATTAGTTTTCTTTTTTCTGGCAAATCATCCAAAAAGACTGTCAGGTGTTTTTTTTTCATAATCTTCATTTCCATCAAACCTCTATATCTAAAAAGCACTGTCAAAGAATCCATGAAACGAGGGTTAAAAAGGCCGGCTTCATCACCCTGCTAAATAGCCAAACTAATAATATTGACCGAGAAATGTTTCAAAATTAAAACAAAATTACATTAACTTCGACAGTGTTTAAATTATTGACAATATAGCAACCATTAAGTTTTAGGCCGGAGTCTTCTCAATAGAAACAACACCTTCAATCGATAGTAAATATAAAAGAAATGCTTAACTTCTCTTTTAAATTAATGGTTCTAAGAGTCTTGTGAAGAATCTATTTAATAAAGGTTTTTTTGTGTTTTAGTTTCAATTGTCTATAACGGTATAAGTGGTGAGCACTAGTTCACACAAAACTAAGAATCTTAATAAAACATTTCCCCGTCTTCTCTTCAACCAATCGCAATCCACTGCTAGACACTGATAGGTCTCCCCTAATTCTCCTCTATGAATCAACTATCAAAAATTTAGATACCGTAATAGATAATAACAGAGCCGCTTCATATTCCATCCACACCACCACTCGATTTATTAAATCGTTAATAGCTTTATAATTTCGACACGTCGTTCATTCTTCATTATTACCTATAAGGATACACATTTTCTCTTACTTTCAAAGCCATGTCGCATTTTCAAGTAAATTTTGTTTTTTATGTTATAGTGAACAGGACGGTCAGGACGCTCACCTGATGGTAAGTGATACGCCTGACCATGACAGAGCGGTATTGAAGAAGGCCAACAACTAAAAGACAGTTAATCTCAATTCTCCTTCAATGCCGCACTGCGCCCGTCACCAGAGACAACAGATGTTAGTTCTCGTATACCCGGTAATTTTACTAGCTACAGTGCTCTCATTCCGGAACACAAGTCAAAGTCAAAAGTCAAAAACATTTATTTCAAATAAGGCTTACAAAAAGCACTTATGAACGTCAAAAAATATACAAAAATATAATAAAAAACGATTAAAATACTAAACTAAAAATATGAGTTTTGATGCTTTGAAAACAAAAGTGCATAACACTCCTGTTTCACGGGACGATATCCGGCACTGCGGCGGTACCTGCCTAGACGACTCAGTATCGATTCTACCACCTATTAAGGTATTCGTTATCCGTAGTTTATAAAATTTTCATTTAATGTTTTTTTATTTTATTATTGTAGTATAATAACTTTATATTATACTCTTTTTAGATAATAATTTTTATCAACATTATTTAACGTAGCTACCTAATTATATTGTTTGTTTTATATTCAAGCGATTATTTATCCGTACTCCGCGAATTTTCTTCCTTCTCTAGGCATCTACGGAAGATAAGCGACGTGGTATGCCCGTGGCACTATGATAAATAAACATAATTGACATTGACTTAAGTTTATGAGTTTAATAGTGCACTGACAAAACAAAGAAGATTTAGTTGATTATGATTTCAATGTTTTTTCTATGTGTCTAATTGTCTGATCAAATTCAAAGCTACAAACTGCAATCGGTGTTGCATAAGTGTCCCTGTCAATCGTTATGACAGCATAACGTGCTATAAGAATCGAGATCAATGTAATAAAAAATTAGATCAAGCAAGTATCTCACGCGTGCACCGTTAATCTGTTTATCATTCGATATATGTAATGTACTTACTTGCAGGAATGGCAGGACAATGTTGTACTAGATCTGTTCACAGCGTTACTATTTGTTACTCTTTAGTCATGTCACTGATTACTCGAACAGAAATTTCTTTTCTCTGTTATGATGAAGAAAAAAAATTATTATTTTCTATTGGTACGTAATGTGTACAACGTTTTGATTTATGAATTAATTTCATAAATAAATTATAATTAGACACAGTAAATTGAAAGTCGTTAGGTACTTAAAATTAAAACGAACATTTAATGACAAAACCACAGCTTATTAAGGATATTATAAAGTGTGTGTAAAAAGCCACACTGTATCTTAAGTACGAAGAAAAAAATACTTTTTTTACCATTATTCGAATACCAAAAATTGCAATCAAATGAATTCTGTATTAAATACTTTGAGAGCCGCAAACCAATGGTACCTAAGTATCGAAAGGATCCATTGCTCATACTATTAGCATTGGAAATGAACGAGCGCGTGCAGGTTGTATTGAGCAATGGGGTAGGTCAGACACGGCACGCATGTCGACTCGCCTCGATTAATGCCGTATACCGCGCACTTAGCTTACATATTACGTATTTGTATTGAGTACTTTTAACAGTCAAATTACATACCAAGTACCTACTTAGTTTCCATAATTTATATCAAGAACGATTTTAGGAAATCAACACTTATTATATATTATTTAATTCAATAATTCACTACTCACGGGAAAGTGAGGAAAAGATCAGTACGATTTTTTACAAGTAACAAATCTTATTAATTTAATATACTGGTGTCAGTATACTACAGTTACAAATAGGTAGGAAATCTATAGACGTTAATCATCATCATCATCAGCTCATTAAACGTCCCAACGAGCCTACCCGTGTAGGGTGATTAGGCCTTAGTCGTCCACGCGGGCCCAGTGCGGATTGGACGACTTCACGCACAACCTTTGAATTTCTTCGCAAGCGTGCATGAAGGTTTCCTCACGATGTTTTCCTTCACCGTAAGAGCGTCGGATAACGTACATATATTTTCGAAAATTTGAAAACACATTGGTAGTGTCGGGATTGAACCTCAGCCCTTCCGGTAGGAAGGCGACAGTCCACACCATTGAGCCACCGACGCTCACTACGACGTTAATAAATCTATAGATTTCCTACCTATTTCATTTCGACCATGTTTTTTTTTATTATTAATTGTAGGAATTTCGTTTCAACATGTATTACGGTGTATACTCATCAAAATATTTATAATATCATTTTTCTAAGGCAAAACGTAGCAAGAAAAGGTTCTGCCACATAAGATTGCAAAACTGTAGAATCCGTTACTATGGAGCCCACAATAATAAATGAGCGTGTTTTAATGTAGGGCCGAGAACGCTTTTCTGGGAACCTCTGGTCTTATAAATATTAATGACAGCGTTGTCACTTAAACTAAGTACCTAAATCGTAGAATGTGGCGACTCACTGTGATCCTAGACGCTACGCCTTGCATCAGATTAGCTGAAAACACCACATTTATAAATGAAACATTGTTCCCCATTGTTGTACTGTGCGGAAAAGAAATAATTATTTTTGACCCTTAGATCGCCAGTCGGAGACTTTAAGCGTCATAAACAATAGATTTTCCATTGTTTCTAGATTCTAGACGTTTAATGGAATAAGTTTGTTATGTAATAAGAGTAAAATAACGAAATGTAAGTATTTCCTGAAAATTAAATTGATAATTCTAATAAAATTCCTTTACAAGTTCGGTATGAGAAAAAATAAGGAAAATCGAATACAAACATGGGCTCTTTGAAGATTTCCTTTAACTTCAAAACTGTAATATTTACAATAATATTTTTGTGTTGGTACTATTTTGGACCGTAGCCCGGAATGCGGGGCCGCCGGGGACTAGGGGCCAATTCTTACCTGTGTAAATACCTCAGTGTCTCAAGACGAAGCTCTTTGACCAGTGTGTTGCCAGTTATGACATACGGAAGCGAACGTGGTCGCTCACTAAGGGCCTCTTGAATAGACTCAAGGTTGCTCAGCGTGCTATGGAGAGGGCTATGTTAGGTGTCTCCCTACGCGATAAAATCCGAAACGATGATATCCGTAGGAGAACTAGGTGACCGACATAGCCCAGAGGATTAGCAAGTTGAAGGGCAGTGGGCAGGGCACATAGTGCGTAGAACCGATGGCCGATGGGCGGAAAGGTTCTCGAGTGGCGTCACGTAACGGAAAGCGAAGCGTAGGCCGCCCCCACCAGATGGACGGATGATCTGGTTAAGGTGGCGGGTAGCAGATGGATGTCAACTGCAAGGGATCGGTCGCGGGAAATCATTAGGGGAGGCCTTCGTTCAGCATGGACATAATTGGGCTGTAATGATGATGATGATGATGCTATTTTGGACTATAGTTAGTAGTAATAATTATTTTTATTAAGCTTTATATTAAGCTTCAGTGAAGGGAAGACCAATGCCCTGAAGTATGACGTAAAATGGCTGGTTGATTGTTTTGATACGAATCATAAACAAAACAACAAAACAATTGATGAAGGAGTTTACTAAAAGAATCAACGTAATTCAATTAGTTGACGTGCTCATAAATGTACAAAAGTGCAAAATAAATGACCCTAATCATCCATGATACACCAATTTAAATATCAACTGCATTGCCATGAATTAAAAGTATGTACAAGTAGGTATCGTTTAACCAGTTTATCCAGTATTAGTCAAATGAAAGGAATTGATTGCGAATTACTCATGGAGAAACCATTAAGGATTTTAATATTTTGAAAGTTAACTTTCCTCTAACACGACAACGGTAATGGATTACTAGAATGACATAGATGCCTATGGATGTTGATAAATAGAAATCGCATTGTCCGCATAGTATTAATGTATACCCAAGAAAGCGTTTCTGTGTGTATAATTATCCACGTGTTGATTTATTTACATTATAATAGGACAAGTGAGCATTTCTATGGTAAGTGACAAAGCACATGAAGAAGGAGCAGCTGGCTAAAATTCTTTGAAATTAGTATTACGACTGACTTCATGGAAATATCTCATTCCAGACGAGATAGATTTTATGTTCGATTCCCGATTGTAAATTTAGTGGTCTGATCAAAGTAGTACTGGTTTTGGGTATTAGGGGGCACCGCCAGGTGTACAATGCTTTTCAAGTTTCTGCGATGATATGCAGAATTTAAAAAACCTAAAAAAGGTGCTATGCGACGCCGTCTTATGTTATAAAAATGTATCTGATGTTATGGTTGATACATCGGCTTTTACATCGAGGATTCTGGGTTCGATCCCCGGGCAGTTCAAACATTCGTGTGCATGACATGTCACGCCTCATGCGTCCAGTGGTTGGGCTGTGCCGTTGAGTAATATAAATAATAATTAAACATACACAGACACTCACACAGAGCCATGTAGCCCCAAACTAAGCATTAGCCTGTAATGTGGATACTATACAACAATAAACATACAATACAAACTGACATGTTCATGTCTGCTTTATTGGTCTGGGTCACAAATATATTTGAACTGCCCGGGGTTCGAACCCGGATCCCTTGGCGTAGGAGCCGACGTCTCAACCATTACACCAAATGGGTCGTCAACTAAGACGCGTCATTGAAAATTATAATTTGAAGCGATTGGTTTAAATCTTCTATAGTTGTATACAAGGCGTAACATATAGGAACTCTTACTGTACTAATTAACTGTTAGATAGTGTCGTTACAGCACAGTTATCTTGTTGTTTACACACGTTCTGGTTTATTACTTGATTCGTAAACTAGTTCGGCGAGTCTGGCGTAAGTAATTCGAAATATGCATTTATGAAGTGCCGAGAGAAGAGCGTAACAGTGAAAGTTCTACGCATGGTCGCTGAGGATGCACTTGGTCTGAGGTTAGTGGACATCCCACATAGTATAAAACAAAGTCACTTTTTTGTCCCCATGTCCCTATGTCCCTATATCCCTATGTGCGCTTAAATCTTGAAAACTACGCAACGAATTTTGATGCGGTTTTTTTCGATAGATGGAGTGATCAAGAGGAAGATTTATATGTATAATAACATCCATTAAATAGAGGAGAAATACTGTTATTTTTGAGGTTTCTAATGTGCTGTCGGCGGTACCGGCTGACCCCCCGGAAGCGTGCCTATTACGAATATCACCATTGCACCCATGCGAAGCATCGGCGGGTCGCTAGTTATGTATAAGAACAAGTGCCTGTATTATTTCAAACATCTTTTATAGCCATGATTTTGTTATAAATACTTAATTATCGTATACAACTCGTAACATTTTAAGCTTTACAAGAGTAGGCGAGCGCAAAGGGTTCATTCATCATCATAGCACATATTGTCCACCCACCTTTTGTAACCCAAAAGACTAACACAATTAAAGTCTGGTTACAAAAGTACTGTAATTAATTAATCATGTCATTAACATCATTTGGTAAGCTAAATTTTTCAGGCTACTAGGTAGGTCTAATACCAATTCGGAATATCTACAAAAAATGAGACACAATTAATCCTTGTCATGTCATTACAAAATTGCGGAGGACCGGGATATCTGGCGCAAAATGGGGGAGACCTATGTCCAGCAGTGGACTGCGATAAGTTGAATAGGATGTCATTACAAACGATAATGGAGTTAAATAGTAGAATACCAAAACATGTAAAAATGTACTGTTACTACATTCGATACATTCCAATTATATAAATAATGTTGTCTATACAATGCTATATTTTACAATTGGTTGGTTTCATAGCAATTTTTAGTGCCTGTCGATAATTTACTTATCGATGAAACAAACTTCATATATGTTTTGCATACATAACCCGGAGCTAAAGCACTTATTACATCATTGTACATTTTAATTCACATAATATTGAAAGTTAAAGGTCATCGTAGGTCATGACCTACAGTCACATTTGTATGCAATCTTCTGAAATCCACGCCTTTTGCAGCTCCTGTTGTTTTTTGTCTGACCGCATAACCATGTGAGTAGGTTATGTCACTAAGTTAAAGTGAAAACATATGCCATATACAAATGACATACATACTTACGACTTCTTAACCGGTTATGCGATATAGTTCAGTAAAGTTAGCTCTCTTTTGAATTACCTACCACATTTGTAAGAAGACAGTAAATCTTTTTTTGTATGTTACAAGTGTACGTCGGACGGTCAGGACGCTCATCTTATGGTAAGTAATACGCCTGACCATGACAGATTGGCATTGATTGAGACCAACAACTGATAGACAGTTATTATTTTCCATTAATGCCGCACTGCACCCTACTAGCTACAGTGCCCTCATCCTGAACACAGAAGTGCAAATCACTTCTATTTCACGGGACGATATCTAGCACTGCCGTGGTACCTACGATAGAAAATGGCACGGAAATATAATTAAAGTTGGTTGGAAATGTAATTAAAGTTAATTCTATACTTAATACTATTATCACCTACCCGTATTACGCCTACCCGTATAGGATGATTAGGCCATAGTTGTCCACGCGGGCCTAGTGCGGATTGGACGACTTCACACACAACCTTTGAATCTCTTCGAAGGCGTGCGCACGATTGTTTTCTTCACCGTAAGAGCGTCGGATAACGTCATATAATTTATAATTCGAACATTGCTACGTGGCGGATTTGAACCTCAGCCCTCCGGTAGGAGGGCAACAGTTCACACCATTGAGCCACCGAAGCTCTTATTAAATACTATCGCAACATAGTTTTTTGAGGCTTAGAGATTGAATTACATAATTTAAGTATGACGTTCGATAAATAACACGATGTCTACGTAACGGCATCCGATTCCACTTCCTAAGTCAACTCGAAGTATCTTTACCGGTTATGTATTCTGCATCTAAAGGAACAAGTATGAAAATAACAAGTCATAAATCAATATACAACCTATAGTACGAGAGCCAGCCATATAAATGTCCTATGGATCAGATATATGAAAAAAAGTTTGAATATAGTGAGAAATCATACAAATTAAGGTCGACACCCCTGAAAATGCCTGATTTTGCCCGCATGCACTTTCGGTTGTAATTCCAGACGTTGTTATATTACGACTCATAAGATTCATGAAAAAAATTAACGGGAAAATAAAGTATTCGATGAGTAAAATTGATCCATAGGACTTTTATACGGCCGGCTCCCTGACTACTCTACAAGTGTGTGTCAAAAGAGATCGTTTTAAGCTATTTCGATTATTGTAACTGTAAACAGGAAGTTACATAAAGTGGTATTTTTTTTGTCCATCACTAATGCTAACATTTTTTTATTTATTAAATAATCGTACCTACATTTGCTGTAAGGGGTCTCGTAAAGGGTGTATGTACCCGTATGTATAGGCCTTTGGTCGTCCACGCGGGCCACGTGAGGATTGGTCGACTTCACACTCAACCTTTTAATTTTTAATTTTTACGATTAATGTTTGCAATATAAATGTGCCAAATATTTGATTCAGAGAAATAAAAAATACTCTGTATGCAATTAATAACCTACATCAGCATTCATCCTAAAAATTAAAAATTAGTAAAGAAAAGATTCGTAAGAGATCCGCTGGAAAAGTCACGGATACGATTACGGTTTTAATTTTTAACGCGGATATCCGCGAATACGGATACGAATATCCGGAACATTACTAGTTAATAACTACCAATCTGCATTGGGCCCAAATTGTAGACTACGGCCCAATCTCTTTATAGGTATGCTGTGCGGGAAGGCTTGTGCCCTGCAGTGGACCGATTCAGACTTATGATGATTCACATAGAATGACTTATACTTAATAATGACTGCGGAACGAACCCTTAGTGTAATAATCTAACTTATCTCTAATTCTTTGCAACCATTATTGCACAAATGAGTTGTATCTAATAGATATCATATTAAAGCACAAAAACATTAATCTAAAAACCGCAAGGACACAGTAAGTATTTAGAAAGATTGGGATCTATCCACGACCATCGGATCACATAGCAACCAACGCTCGAACTCAACAAAATTTCTTCCAAATACTCCATGTTTTAATTTTCAAAGTACATTTTGTCTAATTATCCTTATGGAAAAAAATTAAACTGATCGAATTAATATTCATGCCACATTAATAACCTATACAACACATTAATAATCTTATTTATGTTTATCCGTTGGTAAGTAGCACTCATATTACAGGCTAGTTGCTTACTTTGGGGCTAGAAGACGCTGTTTGAATGTCAGTGGATATTTATCAAAATAACATATTGTGTACGAATATTTCACATACATGGAAATAAAACATGTGTGTAATGCCACACTGTTGGTTTTTTTTGATATAGGAGAACCTTCTTGTGACATCACTTTAGGGTCAAGAGGAATAATGTACGCAGTAAACAGGGATTATTTATAATATCTACTGTAAAACCACAAGTATAGAGCTCATAATCCATTGAAAAGGTCAGCTCTGTCAGGGTTACTGAACGGGCGGATCAAGGTTTATTTCCGGACAACAGGAAGTAACTTATTGATATTGCAATGGATTCTGACGTGCATATATTATAAACTTTATTTAGTACTTTTTAAGAACAATTTTCCTTAATTCTTATAACAACAGTTTAGCAACAAAAATAATTATATTAACTAAGATAACGATTGTTACAGAATAATAAAAAAATGCGAATACACCAAACGACTTTTTAACACTGTAAAAGGTAGGCCAGGACAAACGACTAAGTAAGTATCTAGTTATCTACTGACGAAAACTATTATTTTGAACTTTTTTTCTCATATTGACTCTAGCCTAATATAATGAAGAATGTTAAGGCGTTACCTAATTTCAGAATAGCATAAATATTATACAAATACAAATATAAAATTAAAATATGCAATTAATATTTGAGGCCATAGCTTAATGGACAAGTAAATTAATTGAAAATATTTTGTACACGACTGAAAGATCAAAACAAAATTAATGTAAAAAACCATTATAAAAAAGCTTTTATTTAAGTGGCCTAAAAGAAAAAAAAACTTTTACACTAAAACTACTACTGATAACTTATTATAACGTCATTTCAAATTTGACACAATTATATGTTATAAATGCTTATCGTGAGATTTAAGTACTCGTATTAACTTTCCAAGTTTTGAAATGTTTATAGGCAGCAAGTAAATAAAAGCTGGTTTTTAAAAAGGTTTTTACAATAATTTTGTATTTTTTAGTTTTCACCTGATAAGTTCCTATGTCTGTTCATCTCGACATTATTGCAAGGTCGTCGAGAAGGCCTTCTAATGATTTCACTTTGAGTTTTAATAGTCTGCCATATTGAATAAGAGCGACGTCAATTTACAATTCACTACATAATATTATCCTAGCCACTCCTTCTTTTGACGTTGTATTGTATTGGAGAAGCCTTATTTTTTAGAATGCTGAGTGCTTAAATCCATAAATAAAAACGCACATCTAAAATTCTCATAAATAAATAATTATTATTCACGAACAGCACTTTTTTTGGATATTGAAAAGTTCACGATATGTCTCCAAATCTAGGGGCTTTTTAGGGTTCCTTAGCCAAATGGCAAAAAACAGAACCCTTATAGATTCATCAAGTCTTGTCTGTCCGCCTGTCCGTCCGATTAATACAACCCCTTTTTTCTCCGAAACTATAAGCATTACACTATTCAAACTTTGTACGTGTGAACCGCTATTAGGTTTTAATAGGAAACTTGAATAAAATTAATATCTTTTGGGGTTCCCCATACATTGAACTGAAATTCAAAACTTTTTTTATCGTACCCACGTGTGGGGTATCAATGTGTAGATCTTAAAAATAAAAATATTAGAAACCTCAATACCATTTTTTTATAAATTGAATAGTTTGCGCGAAAGACACCTCCAAAGTTGAAAAAAAGTGTGTCCCCCCCCTCTAATTTCTAAACTATGGGGTTGATAAAATCGAAAAAGATATATGATGTACATGACCATAAAATCTAACAACGAAATTTAGTTTGAACGATTTCTGGTGTGTAGTTTTTTTATACGACATAAACTGTGAACCACTATTTTTTCATATTAAAGCTTTAGGAGGTGCCTAAGTATAAGTCTATTTTTATTTTATGTTACTTGCTGCTGCGGAACCCTCCACGTGCGAGTCCGAATCGCGCTTGGCCAATTTTTTCTGGTTTAATTAGAATGGCGTAACAGAAATAATAAAATTATTTGTTAAAATACATTAATAAGTTTACAATAAAAGTGTTTCATTAATATTTATTTAACATGCGACAGGAAAATATCAAACGCATTAACGTGATCTTTATAACTACTATAAAGATTGGCAGTATCAATACAAAACATAATAGTTACACATTAATTACATTCATTATTCACTTATTTTTTATGACGGTCCGTTATGGTTGTATTATTTCCAAACTAAATAAATTGTATAATTATGGGACTATCTCTTGACTAGAAAAGTAAATGATATTAATTTATTTATATATATTCTCTGCTTATGTAGTAGTCGTAGCAGATAATAATCAGTTCAGCGAGGTCAAAGGTCATCAACATGATGATCACTTTTTTGTGGTCAGTCCATCTCGAATGATTAACGACTATCAGACACTGCAAATGGTCTACTAGTTCATTGATCTCAGAGTATGTCAGCTATTTGTAAAAGAAAGCATTGCGTTAGCATTTTAAAGAAAAAAGGTTTTCGAGTAGCCACAATAGAGCGTCGGTGGCTCAATGGTGTGGACTGCGTGGATGTCTAAGGCTTAAACACCCTATATGGGTAGACTCGTGCCCCTCGGTGGGGACGTTTAATAAGCCGATGATGATGATGATGATGATGACATATATTCCAAAACCTTGATGGATTTGATGCAAGTTTTTACACAAATACAGTAATTTTCAGATAAAGGTAGTTAATACGTATGTATAGAAATACAAATCAACATCGTGTAAATTAAATGTTTAAGCGCTGAGGTAAATTGCGAACACTGGCTGAACCCTATAAGATAGATAAAAAAAATAGTGTAAAAAGTTATACTACCTACTAAAAAAAATTTTGACTGTTGTGGATTTTATTTTATCAGTATCATTACAGTTTGAACTATCTACTTCTGAACGAAGGCTCCTCTAATCCACGCGGCCGATCCCTTTGCAGTTGACATCCATTGCTACCCGCCACCTTTACCAGGTCATTAGTACATCTGGTTGATATTACTGTTTGATATTATTATCATTATGCCTGTAGGTCATGCTACGAATGATTTCATCACAATGTATCGATCACTTATCTACCCCTGATAGATTTTTAATGTATTGATTTCACATGTCTACAGCTTTAATATATATGTACAGATTAAATAGTGATTTAGGTCAAATAAACTTTTAAAAAGGCTTGTCTTTTCCTTGCATGGATTTTACTACTATATATAACGTGGATTGGCCAATATAACATGCTTAATAAAGAGATGGTGGCCCAACATAGGTTGGGAGATTATGAAACATCTTCAAAAATTCGCAACAGCGTATCCGTTGACATGCGAAAAACGGTATTTTTGCAAAAGTCCGCCTGACACTAAAGCAAACAGGTTTGTTTGATTGGTAAATTCTTTTTGAGGTTCGTATCGCAGACATATGTTGTGCTGTTTAAGTAAAGATATAACGAATTATTCTGAGCCCGATGGGTGATGTGAACAAACTTTAAAATGAGATTAAAGACATGACTTTTAATATAGCATCGAATTCTATATATATATACTGACCAGTGGAGAGGACTCGCAACCGAGCTTCATAAGAGGCGTGAAACCATTGGTCTTATCTACTTGCTTTAGTTTTGTCAAAGTTAAGACCTACACAGATCCAGAAGACGCTAGGCCATCCATTGAGTGAAGCCTGTGCCCAGTGCAGGGGGACGTTTTAGGCTGGTAGATTTTACACGCAGTATGTTTCTAACCTGCCTTTAATAACCTCCGTTTTTACTTAGTAAAGATAGTAAGAGCTATTCTTTTTCAAATTCTAAAACTTGAATTATATTCAGATCTTTAGATTAAGAATTGATCTCCGTCGTAGCGCGCGGAGGCCAATTATTAATCTAAGTTCAGATCATTATTTTCACACAGTACTTAGATACTCGTAACTGGTACGACACGTGACAAAAGCAACAAAAATTTATGACAGCACGTAGAATTAGTTCAAAAGTTATATGTTTACATTACCTAATACTTTACTGCCTGTATATTCACTGTTAATATACGTTATCAACACTCATGTTTAAATGAGTCATTCGTTATTATGAATTGGTATATTGCAACATTCGACTTCGGCATTTCTTGTTATCAGTTGGTTAAGTGCATTCGAATATTTTTTTCCGACTGGTCTTACTTTATAAGGCCCTTTTTAATGCCAGTTAGACTATTTATATACTAGTTAAATTTAACAAAAGTTTTAATTTTTATAAGAAAAAGATATCTGAAATCACTAAGCGACATTATTCTGTGCAAATATTTTTAATATCGATACATATTTTACACCAATAATTTTAATAATACTCGTAAATTATCGTTCACGAAATAGAATGTAGTGTAGGGCGTATTTCGATAAGCGAAAGTTTAGTTGCAAAGGCTAAAGGAAGCGGAAATCCAGGATTTCGCAAAATGGTAAAGATGCCCATTGCCCAGCAGTGGTCTATGATAACTTAAAAAGAGATAATGCAAAAGTCTATTGATTTGGTTTACTACTATCGAAACTGTACGCGCATTTTAATAAAAATCAAATAAAAAATAACTTATAACGAATAAGAAACTCTGCGTCGAGTACGTTTAAGCAAGATGGCACAAGGCGTGACAAATTGTGGTTTAATAATTCTTTTGTGTGAACTTGACAAAAACATGTGGTGTCGTAGCGTTCTGGTTGTCTCATACATTCAATGTCGCGCCATTAGTTATACAAACGTATCGGCGCGCTTCTAGTGTTGTAACAACTCATTATAAACGACTCGATTTTACCCGAGTAAAAGAATTAAATTCGAATAAACTCGAAGTAAGATTCACATGAATAGGGGTAAAAATCCCATAATTCGAATCGAACACGACTATAGGTACGACTCGAGTCATCTGGATAAATCTGAGTAATATTTAATAACTGATTCACTTTAAAATGGGATTAAACGAAACTATCACTTTGAAAATACTAAATTTATTTTAATAAAATATGATAAAAACTCAAGTCACGCTTAATTCGAGTTGACTTTAGTCAGAAAAAAGATTCAACTAGAGTAAGTCAATCGAGTTGAGACATCACTAACTCTCCGTGTTAGTGACAATCGACTTTATTCGCTATGCGCGACAACCAAGCATTGTCTAAGAAACCAGTTTACAATCACAGAGTACTTTCGAGAACATCGGAAAGTACCTTGACCTAACTAAATGTTGATAATACGGCAGATTAATAACTTTATTCAAATAAAAGTGTCCGCTTGTTTCGAGAATTGTATCTGATAAGTATTTACCTAACTATATAAGATAAATGCAGTCCATGTTAGTACGGTCACGATTAGATGCTATAGCAACCATTACTCTTAATTACTCGGTTGATATGCACATTTATTAAATATCTATGTTATTAGTACAATATTTAAATATTAATTAGTACGCCCTCTTACAGCACAATAGATTATTATATCCAGGCGCAGCCTCCATGTGTGATCACTGTGTTTGTTTTTAATATTACCAAAGATTATGTAAGATTTATGCTTTAATAAATCCATAAGTACCTTATGTTCAACTATTATTTATTTATTTAAAATCTTTATTGCACATAAAATACAAAGTACAGTACAAAGGCGAACTTAATGCCGAATGGCATTCTCTACCAGTTAACCTAAGGTCATGCAGAAAGAAATATAAATGGTGCGGTTAAAAAGAAAGGACCAAAATAATTTATTTTAAAAAAATTATTATGCTGAAGCCTTTAATACCAAACCAAAAAAAGAAGGCGTAGAGGCGTCACGTTCTGTTGACGATCGTGCAAGTTAAACAACTGTCGTAATGGTGTCAATCATCAGATAACCAATAAATATTATCTCGAGTTGATTCGTGTTTCGAAAATTACTTTTTTTTCGAACTGACTACTGCTGTTGGCCGCAGATGACCTTTACAGCTTCACCGGGCAATTGGCGAGTGCAGATGGCTCTCAGCCTTAAAATTTACACAATGAGCCTAAGGGTCGTCCCGAGTGGATTCGAACCTCGGCTAGGCGTGGGGGAGGGGGGGCTTGGTATCCTAACATATGTTTGGAGAGAAAAGCGGCCGGCACAGGCGGTTACGCGAGACAGGACTGAGCGCACATCATATAGGCCCGTATTCTAGAACGAGACTCAAGCATTGCCCTTACTTAATAGGGTTGGAAAGGGATGCCGCTATTTATCGTATATATCATAAATACCTTACTTACTATCTTACTACGAGTATGATAGTCAACCAACCTATAATAGGGCTGAAGCTGAAGAGTTTGTTGAACGCGTTAATCTCAGGTACTACAAGTCCGATATGAAAAATTCTTTCAGTGTTAGATACGTTATTTATCTAGGAAGGCTATATATATTCACGTTAAGAACAATAGAAGCGTAGTAGCTAGTGAACAATGTTTCAAAATGGAGTGATTTTTTTCTACTAAGATATTCGGCTGCGTGCGCTACGTAAACGGTTAAAATTTCGCAAAAGTCGAAATACTTATTGAGCACTGTTAATAAACATAGCTATGCGTAGAAGCTCATAAGATGAATACACGTATGCAGATAACTCTTACATGACCTAGCCCGAACGAGGAAGTATGCTTTCGTTCGTGTTTAATTAACCTTTGTAGACACGACCAATCGGTTTGACTAATAGTATGATGGTTACATAGCTGACTTATACATATATTTTAATAATTTCGGTTTACTGACACCAATAAAAATCCGCATTTAGTGGAGAGCAGACAGCAGCAACTGTGTCATACATGTGTTTGACGATCCATTTGGTGTAATGGTCGAATCGTCGGCTAATTACAACAAGGGTTCCGAGTTTGATCCCCGGGCAGTACAAACATTGTAGTATGTGTATCCGTTGTTTAGTACACATATTACAGGCTACATGCTTGGTTTGGGGCTGGATGTGAATGTCAGTGGATATTTATTTATATAATGTGTTGAATGTTTAATGAACACCTACAAGTTTATTCAATAGTGTTTAAAATGAATTGTTTGTGAATATAGGAATTATGCATTATCAACAATATTTTTATTCAAACATATGTCACATAGAATCGCCCAAACCAATACAACAGAATATTCATGCACACTTTTGTTTGTAATGCCGGGGAACGAACTTGGAAACTTGGTGTGCTCGCTGACTAAGTAATCTTTTTTATTTAAGTATTTTGTATCGGTTGTATCACAAGTTGACATACAGTCTCATAGTTCAGGCAACTTTTAGAATATAGTTTAATCACCGATTCAATATTGGTTCATAAGTCCGCTACTACAACAAAGGGCACCAATTCTATCTCTATTCAGCATAATCATTATGTGCGTGACCATGTCTGCACTTCTGCCGAGATTTTCACCGAATTTCTGCCGAGATTTATGTCCAGCAGTGTACCGCAATAGATTGAAGAAAGTAATAAGATAATTAAAGATAAATTCTCACAATTATTTTGAATCTAGGATAGTAATTTATTTTTAATTTAATAAAATGACTTTATTAAAAAAATATATATAAAAAAAGTATTTATTAACAACCCAGTTGTAGTTTAGCCGTCATGAACTGTGGGTACTTCTGAAATAACGATGACGATGAGTGCATGATATGGTGATTAAACATGATAAATAACTTCATTAGATTTCTACCGGACAAGATGTTTCGAAGTGATATTTTTAAACATGTTTTGAAAATAAGTATCTAAATTTAGACTCATTAGAGGTATCTATATATTATGTCGTTGGTCACATGAATATCGAATTGCAACATACGCCTGTACGTCCAAACATAACTTCTGTGACCTTTAAAAATAAGACTTATCGGGTGTTTAATTTATTTAAATTAATTCTGTGTAACAACTGGTTTCTATAGCGATATATGGATAATGGCAAATGTTTGCCCAATATATAAAGACCTTATCAATTTATTTTTGGTCCTCCATTTGAATAAAGTTTGTAGGCATTAAGAAATCCTTCTTTTCAAAGGCTCTAAAAAGAAGAATTTCTTGATGCCTTATGAAAATAATACTTTCAATCAGGTAAAATCAGAAAATGTTTGTCAGGTTAAGGTGTTATCATAAATATGATGTATTTTCAGAATTGGGGCTCCAAAGTGGCGTAGCGAGGTCTAACCTATAGTCTGTTTTTTTACCCGTGGAGTAAATTGACATTTCCAGTATTGCACAGTTCTGTTTTTTAATAGTGATGTTCTTCAATTGGTAAATTAGATTAACGATTTTATTTTATGATGTGATTTAAATTCCTGATTTATAAATGATTTCCACATCTTTCTTATGAAAATTTAGGTCGATATGTGATAAAAAAATTGGGTGACCAGTATTGACAAGTCACATCGCAAATCTTGTGAGGAACAAAGGTGTAATTTAAGTAACCTATCGTATTAATATTTATCGTAACAAAAAGGTAACGTTTATTTCTTAATTTACTAGTGCCTCAAAAACGACCCCAAAAAGTGCCCCAGAAACGTGACCGCGATATCTACATGGAAATATGTACTAAGACTATATTAATTTAAAATTAAATAAAATAGTGTTTTAATTTAAGAATATACATTTGTAATTATTGATTATATTTTTATTGTAAAAAAAATGCTTATGCAAATTTTGTTTAGTTCAATTTTATGATATCCGTACTAATATATATAATTATTGAAAGTAACTCTGTCTGTCTGGTACGCTGAACGGATTTCATTGAAATTTGGTATGGTGATAGATGGTAACCAAGAATAGGTTGTCAATGTCAGGATTGTCAATTTTCCAGGCGAAATCATGCTAGAAAATGCCAGTCACTTTCCAATAATTGTAAAATGTACGGTATAATATTAAACATTGAAATTACTAAATTCGATTTGTTACTATTTGACTTAGTTTCGAATTTATCTCCATTTTTTTTGTCTCCATCCAGTAATAAAAACCGATTTTTTGATTGAAACCGGTTTTGCGTAAAGCACTATTAACTAAAGCTGGTATCATTAATTTAGAGTTTGAATTAGGGGTTGTCAATTTACTCCACGGGTATAAAAAACACATTAAGGGCAAAATTCCTTCTCGAGGCTTTTTGTAGAACGAAATTTAGGAAAAAAAAACATTTTTATTCATTTCAAGGGTTACTTTTAAAATATTAATTGAGATCAACAGACGACGGAGAGACTTTGTTGTCGGTGTTCAGTCAATCATTAATCCTAGTGACTTCGTGCGAGCACTCTTTGGTTGCGGAGCCACTCAGGGCGCGAGTCCGCGGGTGGTGGCCCGCGTTCCTTACTCCTGGCTACGCCACTGCTTCCAAAGGTCAAGCTATGAGAAGCCCCACCAGCTTACGTAACACATCGCGTTCATTCTGCGAATAGTTATGCTTATACACTATCGTGAAGTTCCTCGCGAAGTACTCCGAGGCCGTCTTCGTCTTCCGAGAACTTCTTTGACTCGGTCCCAAAAACCGGCAACAAATCGAAGTCGTCCGAAGCGAGGTAAGGTCGGACAAGTAAGCCGAAGTGCTCTCTACACTATCGTATTCGTCTAACCTCGTGCAACTTCGCGCGTAGTGTAGAGAACGGGTTAAAACGGCTTCGGCGATATGCAACATAGATGGAAACTACGTTATTCCCGTATCGATGAAACCCATTGGGGACGGGACTAGAAATGGAAGCTTTAGTACGAGTAGTATGCATTGAGTTCAAAGTCTATTTTTATATTATTTTATTCGGAATACCAACAGCACTAATACAATTTGTTGAATTACAATTTGAAGTACAAGTTATGTCTAAGCTATTATAGGTAGGTAGGTATTGATAGACTATGCTATGAACGACATGAGCCTTAAGATACAGGTGAATTGGTTCTGATCAATTTCTTGTCATTGTACTAGTTATATCAATCATGTTTTGTAACCACGTACAGAGGACATTATGTAAATCGTTATAAATTGAGATACAAAAAACCTAAAGTCTCTATGAGAGCGACTTACTTCTGTGCCAGGTACAGGTTCTTAAGGCACTATACCTTGATAACCCTCCAGTTTTTTATTAAGCTATTATTGGATTGTTTTAACAATGTTTAATAAAAATACCTTGATCCTACAAATAATTAATTTCAAAACTTTATTGCACTAAAAAAATGTTCAAAGGTGTTAACTTAATGCAGAGTGGCATGCTCCACCAATTAAGCTATGGTCATGCAGAAAGGTCAAGAATCTATGGTTACATAAATAGTGCGATGACAAATTACAAACTTTACTTCAACTTTCGTAGATGAAGATGAACAATCATAGAGTCATGATATTAAATCAGGCGTACGCCACGACTCAATATACCAATTAGACTGGACAAGCACCAAGTTTAAGGCAGTCCCAGTGTCGCAATTTCTTTTTCGTTCTTAGCTGTGAAAAGTTATTATATTTCTTGGTAAATTACTAATACTTGCGATGATGGCAGGTTACAATTGCACCAGGGTGCATTTGGGAAAAAACGGTAATTCTTCTAATATTCGTGAGTTCGTCTTGACCTCGTCTCACAGAGCGTAAACTGGCGCCAGTGATGCTCGTTGAGTTACATTTGTCGCACTTAAAACACGGCTTGCCCCATCTCCTGTATTGGGAAAGGTGGCGTGCTAATCACAGTGAGATCAATTCTGCTCTGCCAATACCTACCGAATCCAAGATGATTAAAATGTTCATTCTGTATTGCAAATTTCACAGTTGAAAGAGCCAGCTATCATCCAAACAAAATTTTATGTTAGATATGGATCTATCGTAGTATAAATTCAGTAATAAGTAATGCTTTATGTAAAATTTTAAGAACATTTAGCTTCTTTCAGTAAGGAAAGATACTACGAGTGGATTCTTCCAAGCGGCCTTTGACCTATCTTACTTTTAAATCTGACCTGTGAAAATATTTTGAATATATTCAAATATTTATTGAGTTCTCATAATTGAATCTTGTAAAGAATAATAATATTGTTTACTTTCTCGCCTAAGTATCTTGTAAGTGGTCACAAAATCCTAAATCTACTCGTCGTCGTAGAACACTAGTTTCAGTAAAAACTTAAAAATGTCCCGGTTTTCTTGGCGGGAACGTAAGTGTATATCGTTCATCATCAGCTCATATAAACGTCCCACCGAGGGCACGAGCCTACCCGTATAGGGTGTTTAGGACTTAGTCGTCCACGCGGGCCCAGTGCGGGTTGGACGACTTCACACACAACCTTCGAATCTCTTCGCAGGCGTGCATGAAGGTTTCCTCACGATGTTTTCCTTCACCGTAAGAGCGTCGGATAACGTACATATATTTTCGAAAATTCGAAAACACATTGGTACGTGTCGGGATTTGAACCTCAGCCCTCCCGGAGGAAGGCGACAGTCCACAATATTGAGCCACCGACGCTCAGCATACAATATAGATAATAAATATGTATTTATTCAAGTAAGTCGGCCTGACAGTATAATATGATACCAGTTGTATAACAGTGATGAATAATATAAATTTGTCATTTGTTCTCTAAATAAGTGGGTTATTCGTGTGTTAGATGACTGGTCGAATCAACTGAGCATGTATTCGCAAATTCACTTGCGCTGAGTTGTAGAACCTGTATTTGTGATTTAGTATTTTTTGCGGCACGATTTTATCAAACTTATTTCAAGATCGTTTTCACAAAAATATACACGGTATAGTTTTGTTTGAGCAACATTAGCCTATGTATTGTATTCGCTAACTATAAGGTTTACAAAAACTGCTCAAGGTTCAGTTAAACAGATTTAAGTATTAGGATTTTTTTTATAATAAGTAAATGTTGATCAAATATGTGTGAAAAAAATACAAGCTAATTAGATTTTTAAATTAAATCATATTTTAAAATAGTATTGGCACAGTTAAATTACCAAATACTCAGCAATAAAGTATGATTAAACCTGCCCAATAAAACGATTATACATGGAAGTATTTGAACTAATAAAATCATAAAATAGCCAGTTAATATTATAACAAACAACAGTTATTATATTGTAAACACACCATAAATGCATCATGACCTTCTGCCCGACAGTTGGATAACACATTTTCCATAATACCGCTCCAGTTACCTACAAAACTGTAATATTATGTAAATCCCAGTCTGATATAATGAGTACGTGAGCCTGAGCCACTTGCACTTTCTAATATACTTTCACAGCTATTGTGCGATCGTGACGCAACTGCCGAAAGGTTGACGCGTCATCGAAATCGTCATTTCGCTAATGAAACTATTATTAAATCAAAATTAATTATTTATAAGGTGTATGATTATTATAAATAACGTGTTCAACATTGCGATAACAATGCGTCTCTCTGGTTACAAACCCACGACCTCCGGATCACACAGCATTCCATAAACAATGCCAGGACCACCAGTGACCAGACCTTCCGCAGTCTAATGGTTAAAGCGTTGCCCAATGTCATTGAAGAAGAAAAAGCTACTATACGGTATTTCAGTAGAATACCTAATTATTGAAAACTAATTTCGATTAATAAATAGGTCGAGATAAAGAATAAATAATTTGTAAAGCTAACAGAAAATTAGCGTTTAAAACAGAGATACCATACAAAACTATTAATGTGTGTGTGAAATCAACCGACAAAGCGAGACTATACGTCAAAATCCTTCCAATATATTTTTACTCATTGTCTTCATCGATAACATGCATTAGTTGCCTGAACTGATGATATAAACCCAATTTATTAGCTTTTTAAACGAGACATCGTACAAGTGTAAATAATTGTACATTGGAGCAAACTTTCCCACGTTCGGTTTACAAACAAAAGGAAGTACCATGGAATTGTTACTTCAAACACCTTGATATTCACTATCGTATTTATTTCTGTACAATTTTGAATTCGAAACGGTATATTCTTAAATTCAGTAATAATCTTAAAAAACACACACGCAAATAATGATTAAGGTTTTCAGATAAATACTCAAGTTCAATGTTCTATTATTTAAATTAAATATTAATTAAATAACGAATCTTCAAAAGATATAGATACTATTCTTACATAATTCATATATAAAATCATAAAAAGCATCGGAATGTTAAAATCACCTATATAAATACTTAATATGCGTGTTATATCTTTGAAAAGAACTTTGTTTTCTGTATGTATGACTCAGTGCATAAATGTGCAAACTATATATATATATTTATAATTGTTATGTATAAATACCTACCAACTTAATTCAGAGAAACTGTTTTTACTTTAATATGCGACTTTGCACGCATCTTCTACAATTGAATGTAGATTAAGTTATATATTCATACAGAAATAAACTGTATACTATTTTAAATCATACATATAAAGGTTCTAGATCTAAGATAGAGAGGAACCATTGATATTTTTCCCTCATCACTGCAAATAGGAATACACTTCACTGCAAAATTCAAAACCTCTTATCGCATTGAGACAGGTTTGTGCCGTAACTGGACTTCGTGTACTCTGCGCTTGCGGCCACCTTCTCGAAACACGTATACCTTACTCGAACGGATTTTCATGGAAATTGAAATACTAGACTGGCTCTGAGAACCTATTTTAAGCAAATTTTGTGTAAAATTCGAAGTTTGGAAAAACCAACTCTGCTTAGTGATTTAAAGTAAATACCTACTAAGTACTATAAATTAGGTTTACTCGTATATGTCACCAGAAGATAGATAGGCTGTACTATTTGACACC
This sequence comes from Leucinodes orbonalis, assembly GCA_019425675.1. Lineage (NCBI taxonomy): Eukaryota > Metazoa > Arthropoda > Insecta > Lepidoptera > Crambidae > Leucinodes > Leucinodes orbonalis. Next base: position 12,152 of record PQWD01006844.1, on the reverse strand, counting down.
GCCATTTGCGTATATTTATTAATATGTGACGTCTTGGGGTAAATTTATAAATTAACGAATGTCCTTCGCAAGCGAATTTGACGGAACTGTATTAAATTTAATTAAAACAAAAACAGTCTAAAAATATGTGTTAATAAATTCGTAATTGAAAGCTTCATAAATAATTTATAGGATTCAAAAATCTGCATTTTCGCATGTATTTCCTGCCAGGGACGACGTAATTAAGGATGAAGTCAGTTGGACCAGGACAAGTCGTTTTTAACAATAAATCCATCAAGCAGCTTACATCATCATAACGCAGGGCACTGGCCTTCCCACATAATTATAATAATTATGAAATGACGGAGCGTCGGTGGCTCAATGGTGTGGACTGTCGCCTTCCTACGGGAGGGTGAGGTTCAAATCCCGACACGTCCCACTGTGTTTTCGAATTTTCGAAAAAATATGTACGTTATCCGACGCTCTTACGGTGAAGGAAAACATCGTGAGGAAACCTTATGTACACCTGCGAAGAGATTCGAAGGTTGTGTGTGAAGTCGTCCAAACTGCACTTGGCCCGCGTGACGACTAAGGCCTAAACACCCTATACGGGTAGGCTCGTGCCCCTCGGTGTGGACGTTTAATGAGCTGATCATGACGTAATGACGGGTATTACCTACGAACTTATGTAAAACCTAAGTTTGTAGCTCCGACCCAAGTCGTCTAAATATCCCATATGGTTTGGTCCGAGCCTTGATAAGCAGCAGCAGATAAATCAGAAAATAATAAATTACGCAACAAATTTCGCAATATAGTAACCTCAGAAGCTTGAATACGAACTCTTAAGAACCCGTTGTAATAAACTTCTGGACAAATGTTACAATGACTATAAAACAAAAAAAGATAATAATATTTCAAACGATATCAAATCATTCTGGCGATACGTTAAGGATAAGCATGACAACAAGTCAACTCTTCCCTCTAGAACGTACTTAAATGATTCTACCGCTGTTTCTGATTCTGAGATAGCTGATCTTTTTGCAGAAAGATTTCTTTTTTCAAAGGACAAGTTGAGCGCAGATGGATCTCTTGGGCTATTATACTGCACTCGGATTTGACGTGGGCACAGGTTGCATTATTAATTTATTATAGAAAAAACACTAGAAAAAACATGGCTGCCTCAGTTTTCTCTATATCTAGTTAGAGCCCAAAACCGGCTTATCGATAAATACACCAGTTATTCCATGACACCTATATATTCTACACAAGGCAAACTACTTGACCTCATCTACTTTTTAAAAAGGTGGCGTAGTTATACTTCTAAAAATACAAGTAAGCTATCATGGCATTATTGAGGTTGACTGAGCCATTAGGTGTACGTGGTTTATTACTTGTACAATGAAGGTCATATTAGCATATTAAGTATTTGAATTTGCTCTTTGGTAAAATAGACAATCATCATCAGGGCAAGATCAATTGTGGTCAAATATTTATAATAAACAAACGTGTATCAAAACAACGTATTGTAATTTTTATTTAGCAAATCTCTTTTTTTGGCATTTTTTTTAATATAAATATTCACTGACCCATCTAGTCACAAGTTAAGCGTGAAGCCTGTATTGTTGGTACTAAACAACGGATAAACATACTTCAATACATTTTTTGTAAATATATACAAATTTTGCATAGCCGACATGTTCATGCACACAAATGTTTGTACTGCCCGGGGATCGAACCCAGAACCCTTGGTGTAACAGCCGACGTCTCAGCCGCTACACCAAATGGTCGTCAATTATAGTTTGGCAATGTTTCATTTAACCAAATATAATTGCCAAGTTAACAAATGTTTCTCAATCAAAACTCACTCTTCCCAAACTTTGTTAGATTTGATCAAGCTTTTGATGCGATGGTACCTATCTAGAGGACTCAGTATCGAGTCGACCACCTAGTGTAGTGTAGTTTTCTTGTATCAATAGTTTGATGTTTAACTACTGACTAATGTATTATGCTAATATATTTTTGTAACAGTTCCAGTATGCTAACAAGTCGTATCCAAACTGACCCAGCTGTTCAAGGCTGTGTGAGGTAAATCCTAGGGCGATTCAGTGCAATTGTAAACGCGGGAAATAATGTGTTACTTCAAATTGAACTTTTTAATTAAATTAGGGTACAATAAAATAAGGACTTTTCGCATAGGTATTGTTTAAAAAAGAAGAAGAAAGTTTTGAAAAAACGTTAAATTATTATTATTAATTATTTATTTGGTACACAAACAGATTGTCACAAGTCACGTTTGTAAGATAAGTACAGTGATAGCTTATACTAGAGTACAATCCTATAACATGTGTACACGACATGATTTGCAGACTATATTTTGCTTTTTAAAAACATTTACTCCCTTACGGGTGACATCAACGAAAAAAACCCTACTCATTGCACAGGTTGGAACAAGATATGCCTGATTGCGTTCCTAAATGCCACCAAACTTGATCCGAAAATATCGATATCATGCTCAGATGCCAGATCATCGTACAAACGACACATCCTAGTCAATGGATTGTAGAAGCTAGTGTTATTTTTGTAAATATGAATAGCAAAAGTTCTTGATTTACGACTTTTAAGGTAAATATTTATACTGATGGTAGCCAACAGGTAAGATGAGTCTATAGTTCCGTGCAGTATCTTATGCAAACACAGAAGATCGTATTGTTTTCTTCGGTACTCAAGACTGGGTATACTAAAATGCCTACATCTATCCTCATAGTTGGAGAGAGAACGATTGACTCCAGAACGGAAAGCTAAAACCTTTACAAAACGTCGCTGCGTAGTTTCGAGCTTTTTTATATGTACTGCATAATAAGGACACCATATTTCACAACAGTATTCAGTTATTGACCGTACAAGGCTATAATATAGTGTAATTAGACTTCCTGTGTACTTGAAGTCCTTAGACGACCTTATAATAAAACCCAGCATTTTATTGCTCCTAGCAATAACATTTTCGTAGTAAGCCCGAAATGTGAGCTTATCATCAAAAATCACACCGAGATCTCTTGCAACTTTTCTTCGATCCAGTACTTTGTGATTGATTGTATAGTTGAAACATACGGAGAGCCTCTTCTGTGTGAACGATACACAATAACACTTAGAGATATTCAAAGTCATGTGATTATCGTCGCACCACCTCGACAGAACATTCAAATCATTTTGCAATGAGACACAATCATTAGACTTATAAATTGGAGAGAAAAATTTTAAGTCATCAGCATAGAGTAAATGCGGGTATGATAAAAGTCGTTAAAATTCAAAACTTAATGACAAATAAGTATATATAAGACCATTTTTGTCAAGTGTTTACTTTTGCTATGAAGGTAAAAAAAAAATATTTCGTTAAAACAAGGTCCATGTCTCGTCGTTTAAAATATAGGCTTGTTATAAAAATGTTTAAAACTATATTTATGTTCAATTTGAATATGAAATTTATTCTGTTTTAGTATTAAGGCAACGAACTTGGCAGTTGGTGACAGATACAGCATCTGAAACCATTATACTAGTATCGCAATCGTTTTGCACGTTTTTTTGGTTACATAAATGCCAGCTTTAGCGTTACGTCAATACATAATGTATTGAAGACGTTAACATTTTAAACTCAATTTTCACCAATTTTATGAGATAAAACTACCTCTTTTTTTGTATAGGTACTATCTTTTTTATGTTACGAAGTGAACGGGACGGCCAGGACGCTCACCTGAGAGTAAGTGATAAGTCTGACCATGACAGAGCGGCATTGAAGGAGACCAACAACTGATAAACAGTCAATGCCGCACTGCGCCCGCACCCAGACAACATATGTTAGACCTAACCTTATTAATGGTCTTATTATAAGAGACCTCTTATACCCGGTAATTTTACTAAATATTACCTTATGTATAAAAGTATCTTGAAAATATTATCTTATAAAAATAAATGCAGTTACTGAATTTAGCAAATTATGCTAGTATTCATGTCAACGGTGAAATTTTCTTCAAAAGAAACTATTCAATGGTGTTCAGTTATAAATCCTTGTTACTAATTATTAATCCTGGTAGTTAGTAACAAAACGAGTAAATAAGTCGTCACATAATTGGTCACATAATTTAAAATTCCCTATTGAATCACCGCGTATTCAATACTAGATTTCGCCACGAATGTCTCTGTTTGCATTTTCTTCAATTATAAAATCACATTTGGCTTACTGACGCGCCGTGGTGAAGTGGTGTCAGTGTTGAATATAGATCTGTTTGGTAAGTCATCGGGATGAACGCACAGAGACAGCCACTTTGTGAAATATTCCCCAGTTTGATGAAGGCATTGGAGGTTCATTACCTAAGTGTTTGAAAAGAAAATCGTTGGATTTTCAAAAGTCATAGTTGTTAAACTACTTACTCGATAAGGAAAAAAGGCTTGTAACATGAAGTAAGAAACCACTCTCTTAAAGATATTTATATGTCTATGGTATGAACAGATTAAGTGCCATATATCACTTATATCTTTAGATATAGGTACCTAGCCATTACATAACCATTAACCCGCAATATTGCTGGCTAATATAATTTGTGTTTTTATTAGGCATAGTTAAATCACGGTAACACGATTATTTCCAGAGTGCGGTTATGAAAATATACCTTCTGCATACCAAGCCAGTGTTTTTAAAACATTAACTTTGATTGGTATACAAGTTGCCTTAAGCGTGCTACTAGTATTTTAACCTGACTTAGGTAATGGTCTAAATGCTTGAATGTCGTGTTTAATTAATGTTTTTGTCGTGTTGATCCAGAGCAAATGCTGATAGGTATGAAAAAAAAAAGAAAATAGGTAAGTTGTTTTTGACATTAATTTAATAAACAATATCTGTAATATTAAATTATAAAATCCTCTTAAAAAGTATAATTTTTAAAAACATTAAAGTCTTCTTCGGCAGTTTTGGATTCCAGGTACGAAGAAGTTATAATCTTATAAATAGTTTCTTTTGTGTTGAAGAAATCCTATACTGACATTTTCCGTCGACATTGCCCTGCGAACTGCATCCAAGCTGACAAATCATGTTACACGCATATATATGTTATTTATTTTCTTTTTATATTTTTTTTTATTGTGTATGTATTTAAGTATATATTGTATATATAAACAAGAACAAGAGAAAAACAAATAACCTATATATATATATACAATAGTTATTTGTTTTTCTCTGTTCTTGTTTATTGTATGCATACCCTTCTATCAGCTGTCCTCTTCCATTATAAGTTGGTTGTCTGGAATAAGGCCGCCAATTTTACCTTTTTCCTGTGTAGAATCTTGTAAAGTGTTTTATTTGTTGTGTGCAATAAAGAATTAATTATCTATCTATCTATCTATGTTACGAGTATACAATTTTTAAAAGTTTTCCGTAAATAATTTCATTATGGATGCAGTAATTGGGACGATGTCAGCTTCTAAAGTAAAGGTAATTTTCTTAGACTTCTACCTTTAATACGACAGAACGTTTGTAAATTTAATATTCTATGTATTTTTCCATCCTGTACCATTTATAACGGTTCACTTGTTATTGTGCAGAACCGTTTAGTGTAGATTATTTAAAATATCATCTATACTAATATATAAAGCTGAAGAGCTTGTTTGTTGTTTGAACGCGCTAATCTCAGGAACTACTGGTTCGATTTGAAAAATTCTTTCAGTGTTAGATAGCTTATTTATCGAGGAAGGCTATATATCATCACGCTACGAGTAATAGAAGCGGAGCAACAATGAAGAATGTTTCAAAATCGGGGGTATTTTTTCATACTTGGAGCTTCCGCTGCGTACGCTGAGTAAACGGTTAAAGGTCTACAAAAAAGTCCGCGACAGCATATGTCTATCTTTTAAGGTTAGCTCACTATAACATATCTTTTGCTAAAAAAAAAATCTGAAATTGACCCGAAACCTTTAAAGTTAGAGGGAGGGGAAATCGTATGTATAGTGATAAATGAAAGTACCGTGTTATCCCGAATTTAATGCGAGCGATGCCGCGGGCAAAAGCTAGTTAGTCATATTTACGATCACTATGTAAATCATTAAACTCTTTTAAAATGTCCATAGTGCTGTTGATATTATTAGAGCCATAAAAGTTTTGTCCTTAGTTTAGCAATTAAATAACGTTCATTACAAATTCAATATAACATGTACCATGACCCACATAAGACAGCTCAGTAAACAATCTATGCTGGCCTTTGGCACCTCGTGTGATTGTCGCGGAGGCATCGAGGAAAGGAGTATTGTTACTTCGGCTAGTTGATTTTGGTAGAGCAAACAATCTGATTCGCATTTCAAATACATCGAACTGGGGTCCTAATTCTGCTATTTTAAAATGCGCACACTATCTGTATTGTGTCACAAAAGTACCTAATGGAACACCAATCCCGAATTTCTACAAACAATTGAGACACAATAATCTTTACTAATATTATAAAGCTGAAGAGTTTGTTTGTTTGTTTGAACGCGCTAACCTCAGGAACTACTGGTCCGATTTGAAAAATTTTTTCAGTGTTAGATAGCTCATTTATCGAGGAAGGCTATAGTCTACATATCATCACGCTATAAGTAATAGAAGCGGAGCAGCAAAGAAAATGTTTCAAAATCCGGGGGGAAATTTTCTTACTTGGAGATTTCGATGCGTACGCTGCGTTAACGGTTAAAGTTTCGCAAAAGTCATGTATGAGAGTTTTATTACCCTTTTAAAGGTCTACAAAAAAGTCTGCGACAGCATATGTCTATCTTTTAAGGTTAGCTCCCTATAAAATATTTTTTGCTAAATATTTTTTCTAAAATAATGCATCTATTGGCGAAGCTATTTTCATAGACATGATATCAATCCTCATGCAAATAAATACTTTATTTATCACAAATATTTCATTTGTAACAAAATTGCCTTTTACATCATTCAATTTAAATGAATATCTTATAGATATCGCAGTTTTAACTCAAAAGCTAGTTGGTCTATAACATGTTTGACGTTCGTTTGACAGTTGACATGATGGTCTATAACTATTGAGCACAATTACGATCCCATTGGCGCATTTCAACAATAGCGGAATCAGGGCCCTGAAACTTGCACTCGACGATACTTTGTACACGAATGGTTTTGAAGCATTCCACAGTGCATATATCAAGTCTTCTATGAAACACACCCATTTTGCATTATTTTCTATTCTACGAACATCAGATATTCTCTCATATAAAAGTGCAGTGCGTACTAAGAGATAAAAAAAATCATCATCAGCCAATAGTCACAATGCAGGGAAAATGACTTCCTGCTATGTGCATAGTCATGGGGAATTAATTATCCATAACAAATAATGTATTCTTTTTATTGCTTTCAAATAATTTATTAGTGGAATTTTTTGCATGTGCTCCGTGGCATCGACAGGTCTTTAATATATAGGGTAAAAAAAAAATTTTTTTTAATGTGAATATTTCTATATACCTATAATTTACATTAATTTTATTGCACAATAGTTAATATACACTAAAAGCCAAAATTTAACGACTGTTTAATGATAAATGTTACTGTATCAATGTCCACGATCTAAATTACACGTACCATTCACTCACACAAAATATCGATTACGAAACATAACAGCATTATGGTCGGTACTAGTTGTTTGGATTTGTTATAATAGTCAGGGTTGTCTCATTTAGGTTAACGAGACTCACTGACAGCAGCAAACATATTGTACCTACTCATTCGAGTGTGACGCGCTGCCACCAGTCCTACAAGTTACTTTACTTGCGTGTCTTGAACTTTATTATTGCACAATCACTCGAAATATACGCACGCTTAATGGTAAATCAGTGCTTGTTTTGAACGATGGGTTTTCCAAACCACCGCTTGTTAAATTATCACCGCTCTGATTATGCAAGTTTTGTTGCACACTTTTAAAGGAATGATATCATTATTACATTTTTGGGTATAGGAAATACCTGCTAAATATATCTTCATTTGTCTTAATGATGTCAGTAATTTCTTTAACTCTTTGTTAAAAGCTAGGCTACCCACCTGGAAACGCATCGTTATAGTCACCGCAGGCTCTGACTTAAGCCGAGTGAGTTCTTCTAGTTATGACGTAGTGCGAGTAGCACACTATGTTACTATACAAATACCTACTCGTATAAGCTGTACTTGAGGTATTTTTGTATTTTTTCTGTGAATTTTATTGTTTTACTTAAGGTACACAATACATTCTCTGTGTACCTTACTATTTCTACCCTTACCTATTTTTCCGCTATAATATAACAGTTCTTATAATTTTGGTGAAACTGTGTTCTGGGCTGAGAGCGATATTGACAGTGAAATAACAGAATATTGACATTTAATACCTTGACATCACAAGTTTGTTACCATTTCTCGAGATTAATTGTGTATGTACTATCTATGGAGAACTGAATTGAATTGAATGATCCGACCGTTTCTGGTCATGGCGACTACTTCGACTCCTAAATAGTACGGCGCACATACGCTTGAAGATGACTAATATAGCCGATCTTTGCAGTAAACTCACGAGCACATTATAGAGAATAATTGCAACTCGTCAGCCAACCACCAGGGCAGTCTATGTTTCAAATTATTTATTATGCGTACCTATCCAATGCATAGGTAGCATGTTCTTTTTATTTTATTTTTTTTTTTTTATTTATTTATTAGAAAAACAAACGGTCATACATTTTTATTACTTTCTACATATATTGTTTTTACAAACAGACCTATAGTTTCCTTCATTAATCAAGTTACATATATTAATTGAGCTTAGCTCCGAATTAGTATTAGTGTAATGTTACTTGTACAATGTTAATTATTAGGTATAATGAGGGTTTAATTGTCATTCGGTAAATTTATAATCCGTTATTTAGACAGGAATAACAAAAATGAACAGATTGCAGGACAAGCCAAAATCAGGAATCAAAGGCTTTTTTATCAATGTATTGTACAGCAAAATATATCAATATCTGACAGTTTACTACAACATTGTATAGTCTGCAGCACGCTTTATAAAAATATTATTACAATAAGACGTTTTACATTTGGGGATATAAACAGATTTTACGACAGTGACGCTCATGTCACGGGTACTCTGAGAAATACATTATGCAGAAGTGTAGGGGCCTCTAAGAGGTTATGAATTATTTTATAAAGTAGGACACAGTCAACACAGTCACGGCGAACTTCAAAGATTTTATTTTATGACGTTTAAGTGAATCTTCGTAACCAATAAAAGTATTGCCCAGCCTATAATCGAGTGCTTTAATGTATTTTTTTGTATGTTTCTATTCTATTTATATGACACATGTAAAAAGGTTTCCAGACAGCACATGCAAATTCAAGTCGACTTAATACAAAGCTATTGTACAATGTATTGTTCTTTTCATTCTTTCCCCTTTATAATTTCCATCATTGATGGGTACATGGGTTCTCTAATGTTTCACACATATGATAAGGCTATGCTATTCTAATACGTTTTCATAATTAAGTGTGTCACTTACAGTTGACATTATTTCATCTTCAGTTTAGTTTTAACAACATTCAATACATTTTTATTTAATGAGTAACCTTGTTATTAAACAAATACTTTGCCGTAAACTGATCAAACTGTATAAGTAAACGTTGTCATTAATAAATTATCTTCCATTATTTGAACAACAGTAGCAAACAAAAAGGAGGTATAAAAGTGCTCAAGTGAAATGAGCAAACTTAAATAAGTGCTGTTGCCGATTGAAAGTCCATTATCATTTATCAATCAATAGTATCGACACCATCGGTCACACATTAACCATAATAATAAAGTAATCGCAGTAAGGAACCTTAGACTTGGCACGTCTTTGTCTTGATTTAATTACTTTTTAGAGATAATCAAGCAGCTCCATCGAGACTTGGCTAGATTTTTTACAGAATGTTTTGGTGGGATTTCACTTCTTTTTGTAGAAACTTGAGAGGAATATTGGACGACCCATTGGGTGTAATGGTTGAGACGTCGGCTACTACACCAAGGGATCCCCGGTACATATTTGTGTGCATGAACATATCTGTTTGTATTGGTCTAGCGCGCCCACCATGTTGAATATATATTGTTTAAAGGCGGTATGTCAATCTCTTATAGTTTGGCTGGGCTCTTTTGTTATCTAATCAGGGTACCAGGTACTCCAGATCTTCGATTATCCAAGTTTTTATAGTTTTCCCTTTATGTAGCCATTAAACCCTAACCCTGTACCAAATTTCAGCTCTCTGAGGTAATGGGAAGTACTAGTTCTATTTTGATGATTTTGTTATCTAAGCAGGGTCACCACGTACTCCAGATCTTCAATTTCCAAGTATTTATAGTTTTCCCTTTATGTATTAACCCTAACTCTGTACTAAATTTCAGCTCTCTGAGTTAATGGGAAGTACTAGTTCTATTTTGATGATCATGAGTGAGTGTCTATCTGTCGAAAATGCGAAACTTTGCTTTCGTTTAAAGTCGGAAATAAATGACCTACAGACTTGAAATTTTGGATTTAAAGTAGGTTATTATATCTTACTACACATGTATACTCCCGGTCATTACATATGGATGTGAAACATGGTCACTCACCCAACACCACAGAGAACGGTTGGAACGCTGTCAAAGGGCAATGGAGAGAAGTATGATTGGAATAAGGAAACAAGACAAAGTAAGGAACAGCAAAATAAGAGAAAAAACAAAAGTCACTGATATTCTTACTAAAATAGACCAGCAGAAATGGAGATGGCTGGACACATGATCAGAGACCCCAGAGAAAGTGGTGTAAACTGGTCTCTGACTGGTATCCTAGAGACAGCAGCGAAGCAGAGGACGCCAATTATATGACGATGGGAGGATGACCTCAAGTTAACAGCTGGTAACCAATGGAGAAGGGTAGCGCGAGAAAGAATCCAGTGGAAGTCATTAGAGGAGGCCTATGCCAAGAGGCACACTGAACTGCGGGACATCTTATGAATATTCAAACTTATTGTACAATGTATAGCTTTGTTGTTCAGAATAAAAAGGCTTATTATTACATTATATCTTACTAGATGACGAAAATTTCAGCGTTCTGGTAATATCCAAAGGTTCTCAAATTTGGGTCAGAAAATGCGGCGAAATGGATCATGTAAAGGATGGTACGGCAGTGTTTGCTTCGCGCTCGACTTGGCGGGGGCACTGCCGTGCCCCCAGATAATGACTTTATGTGCTTTAATTAATTGTAGCGCACTGCAGGATCTTGAGACCATGACCATCGACATATTAATGGGAAATCCCATCAGTCAGCCAATAAAAACCGTAAGTGATATTAAACAGGTCAGGAACCTTTGAATAGCAAATAAATGTTATCTTTAATAATGTGGATATTGAACTATAATATCATCGCATTATATAGTTATTGTACCGAACATACATCAATACTATCGCTGTTTATGGAAGATTTCCGAGGTCATTAAACAGTAAACTTTCGTTAGTTTAGAAACGCTATAAATAAACCCTAGTTCAATAGATAATGATTGTGTCATAGACAATAAATCAATCTCGAAACATAAATGTCATATTATATGAATTCTAGCATTATAATTACAACCTAAGACATCCACTACTGAATATAATATCTTCCTTGATGATTTCAACGGGCACAAATTCAATAGATAACTCTCTATTTATACACTATTCTGCAAACAAAATACTAAAACGAACTCCGATTATCGGAGACGAATCTGGAATTCCATGGCACAAAGAACAGGCATTAGGATCGCACGCGTTCCTTCAATTTATCTAATTATGTCGGAAATTTAATCATTGCTAAGTATTTGACGACTACACGTAATTAGTTACGCCCACGAAATAGTATTTCCAGGCATTGTGAGCCGTTTATGACTTTGTTTTATGATAATCATCAACGCACAACCTTTGCATTTCTTCGTAGACTTGCACAGGTTTCCTCACGATGTTTTCCTTCACCGTAAGAAGCGTCGGATAATGTCATATAATTTCGAAAATTCGAATAGACCTTGGTACGTGGCGGTATTTGAAACTGCACCCTTCCAAATCGGAAGGCAACAGTCCACACCAATGAGCCACGACGCTCTCAATTCATTACTGAAACTGTTTTTACACAAT
>PQWD01006843.1:0-59593 GCA_019425675.1 Leucinodes orbonalis | reverse complement strand
CCCCAAAAAATGATTTAAAACGTGTATTTACAAGCGCATGCGCATGCGCCCGGTCCTAGTGTTAGGACCGTTGTTAGTTGAATTAACCGGTTTATTTTAGGTTATAATAATGTTCTTTAAATGTTCGCGTTCTTTTCAGAGATTGTAGTAAGACCAACTTAATCGGCATAGACCGCTATTTTTTAACCGGTTTCGGGCCATGTTTCACGCCTGTTTTGTGTGAGGTCGTGGTACAATACGGTCGAGCCGACAACATGCCACTCCCACTCTCACACTGGGTTAAATCACACATAGAAAATCTGTGTCTGGCGCCTTAAGGCTCATTGACTAATAAAGGATAACCTGATGAAACGAAGGACATATCTAGTATTTCGATCCTTAATCTTATTTTTGGGGTTCAAAGGGATATTACATGACAAACGAGCGGACAACCTACGTCAGTGTAAGTAAAACTGAACCGCAAATTTTAAAATACCTTACCCAATGATACCAAGTCCTGAATTTGATGTTCTAAATATCCTATATGTAATCCTAATTAAATTAGGCATGCATTAATCGTATTGTTCGTGAGGTGGGCCAATCAGTGGCAGTTAGTGCACTATAATAACAGGAGCATTGTTGCTCGTTGGGACATTAATTAGGCAAGTACGTTGAACACGTCACCCGCTAATTAATTGAGCGTATTATTGGTGCATTACCTAACCGATGCGCAACAATACCTAAAAGTGAGTCATGTAAACAATGAGCTCAATCATATAAACCTGTGAAAGTGAGAGATCTCTCGAGCTAGTCAGAAAGGTCTTATTATAAGAAGGGCTGTTCTTTGCTTCACTGGTACTTAGGGGGTTCTTCCAAAATTTGGATAAGAAAGTTATAATTTCAGTTGTTTTCATACAACCGAAATTTAATTAAAAACAATATACTGTTTTTATTTTATACGATATTTTCTTTATCACCCTATGAAAAAGCGTGTTACTATAAACGTTTATAATATAAATATTCTGAGAGAGTTTTTAAAATATGTGTACTTCGATCTTTACTATTTCCTACGCCGTTACTTTTGCTATTTATTGTTACTTCAAAAGGCTTCCAATCGAAAATGATTATGCAATATATTTTAAAAAAAGCGTAATGAATGTTTTTATCTAACTTCCTTTGTAGTGAATTATATATATGAGTTGATTGAATTCAACCCCAGTATCAGTACATAAACAACTAGGCCTACACACATATATTTGTTGTGTTCACCTACAGTTACAACAAAGAAGAAGTAGGTACAATTACATTTTATTAATATAAAAAAGGATTACCGACATTTTAATTTAATATTTATTAGTTATCCCAGCTGAGCAATTTACATAAATATTTAACCCAACTAACAACAGTAGCAAAACAAGAGCTAAGTCGGAACTGATATTGCTAATTAATTGGCGATGTTGAAATACCATAGTATTCCACTGATTAACGGCGGACGAGGCCCACTAAACATGTTAAATTAAACGAGTCGCATCGGACCTAATCTCCAATGAGTTTAGTTCGAGTTAGGGCTGGCCATCTATAACCCAATGCTAGTATGGACTAGTCTTGTTTCATTGCATATCATTTGAATAAACCTAAATGTTCGAGAAGTCTGTAGTGTTACTGTAATCATACTGAATTCAAAATTTCGTATTAATTTTCCTAAAATTGGTTTTATCATCTCTATTCAACCTATCGCAGTCCACTGCCGGACATAGGCCTCCTCCATTTTGCGCCAGATATCCCGGTCCTCCGCTTTTCTCATCCAGCCTCCACCAGCGACCTTTCGCAAGTCGTCGGTCTATCGGGCCGGAGGGCGTCCTACGCTTGCCGAGACGCGGTCTCCACTCCAGAACTCGTCCGCTCCAACGGCCATCGGTTTTATTCAATGTGTGCAAATTGTGAAAGCTTAAAATTATACACATTCAACTCTGGCTATAGTGCATTTGATGCCACTGTCAGCCCTGCACCATGTATTTCGCGTCACTGATTAATTGAGTGCATAACATGCATTACAGAGGCGGCTAATCGCTGTAATGCGAGCGTTTGTTGCCGACCTGATGCCTGATGCTTATTGATTGCTGTCCGTGCTACCCGGTGCTACGTCATACGTGACACGGACACGTCACGACTAATGTGCAACTGGACAATCTGTAATGTGACACAACTTTGTCACATTCAATCAGCGACATTAAAATTATATTTTGACAATGGTTGTCAACTATACTACAATCTGTTACTACTAGGTGGTTGACTCGATACTGAGTCATCTCCATAAGTATCCACCGCAAGTGTACCATATATCACACCCCAAGGAGAAAATGTTATGCATAAATTTTATCCATGCTAGGAAGGCACGTAAAGCTGTTGGTCCTTCCTACTGCCTTAAAATGTCGTTTACACCCACCAATACGCAATGCGAGCCCGTGGTGAATGGTCAAATCTTCCCATACCCATTCCTTGTGGGAGGTTATAGACTGGTTAAGACAAAAATGTCATAAATGTAATGTTCTTTTTTAAACGATGAAGCGTATTTTGAGTATGATATTTGAATGTAAAAACTATGTTTAGTTTAAGACTTTTTATGGATAGTGGACGAATAAGCTCAGTTTTTACATTTTCGTACTTAAAAATACGCCTAATGGTTTCAATTACAATTTGACATTTATGAGATTTTCGCATATAAAAAATTTGATATAACTGGACGCTCATATACAACTTATGAAAACCAATCCAATCACCGGCACGTATACGTTCTGCCGAACGAAGTCCTGGTGGTTGCAGCACGTAGCTAAGCCTCCCAACATGATAGAAATTTAGAGATTCAACAGTAGACATTTAGTAGATATTTTTGTAGCAGAATGATCGCTTTTATGTATTTCCTAAGTATAGTTTTTGAAACTATAAACTTAAAGCATAAATGTCATACAATATGCCTAAATTTAAATAATGTTTTAATTGGACACTTGTATTCAAGAGTGACTCACATAATACTCTTTAATATTGCGTACTAATGCCTTATCGATACTTCATGTTGTGAAAAGAATTACATCATTAGTACGGTATTATGAGAAATGTCTATCAAGGTAATTTGAACTGTATATAATTATGGTTCAAATACATTTTAGGTAAGCACTCTATTACATACATACTATATCCCATACTGCTCCGTTTTGTGAGAATGAATAGGAATTTTATTAAGCACAATGGTCGCTGTATTAATAACATGCAATATTTATGTTCCAATTAACAATATTTGTACGAATTCAATAAAATCAAACTGAACATATTAATAATTCAGAATCTCGTGAGTGGTTATAGCATTTTATTACCTGTACTGTGAACTATAAGCATATACCTAATTATGATTACATTCGATTCACCAATTTATATTAAATTAATCTGAATGACCTAATTTTATTTAATTTAATTAGTGCCTAACTGTCATTTGCATAAACGCTCCTATCAATACCCCTTAGGCTGTGTTACTTGTGTTTTATAATAAATAATTAGGTATCAGCTTATTTTTCATATGATATTTATACGCAAATTATTTAAATCGCCTTCAGTTACTAAATGTTAAACTTGAGCATCGACTTTGTCTGGAACCACAAAGTAATACACAAATGTCTGACATATTTTTATGGTGTACATTTTTCTTTGTATAAAGAAACCATTCTTGCATTTTCTCAAACTATTTAAGTATTAAAATTAAGTTGACCATGTTCCTATTTATATAAGTTGTATATAAGTATATATATATAAGTTCTATGTATACAGCTAATGCGTTCGTAACTTTATGACCAGGCTATAACCTCATGTTACACAAAGGCTAAATACATTAACTACCTGGATAATACTCCCGTAATTAAGACTTAAACTGAACACCGGGCTCTCATAACTTTGGTTTCGCAGCGTCTGCTACGCGATCGCCAGCCACTTAGACAGCGGGTAATCAGATACTATAAGTTTCACCCCCCTTTGGTTCATACTTGTTGAGGAACGTCAAACAATGGATTATCATAGACAAGTGATGGTTTCACTGAAATATAGTATTCATTTTATTACTTATTAAATACGAAAACTGTTAAATTAACGAACATAAGTTGTGCATAGGTAAATGTTATTTGTGAACCAATAAATATTTCAGAAATTTACTAGTAAATCAGGTAAGTAAATCTGATGTTTCATAAAAAAGTTTAAGACTGAACACATAAAAGACGTATGTCATCGTGGAAATAGCTAAATTCTAGATCAAGCAAAGTCTTTCAATTTCAGGCTCACTTCATATGCTCACCATTTTTAACCCGTTATTTTTTTATTGAGTGTCCTTATAACCAATAGCCATTTAAATGTTCTTAGAAATATTGGAATAATAAAAAAACAGGCGTTTTTTCCTGCCTGCTTCCGTCACCCGAGACGACACATGTTAGGTGCTTATTTCATTGGCTGTTCCTACTTGAAATAGTCCTGATAGTCCATACTCGTGCATATTTTATTTTGTTTACCTACCTTGTTATCACTCAAGGCAAATGGATGACGCACATAGTTATTACCTGAAAACAAAAAGCATTCATATTTAATTTCTAGAGTTTAAAATTATTGTTTTTTATATGATACATGAGTTTTTTTCTTTTTTACTGTTTAACTCAAGTCATCATAATGATGATAGAAACAGAACAGTACAACTTCTTAAAATAAAAAGGTTTTATTAAATCATGGATTTTTCACATTTATTTTGTTTATACATTCGCCTCATAATCATATACTTTAAAGGATTCTTAATATATTATTCTGTATTGTATCATCGCAACAACTAGCTTTTCATTTCAAAACTTCCTTTGTAATCGTTTGCATCTTATAATGAAGGTTAATCCACTATACGAATTTAACAAGTTCACAATTAAGTATCCACGCAAACAAACATGCCAGCTGTACAAGCACATCATAGGCCAGCTGTGTTCGACATTCTAAACAAATATTGGGCCATCATTGGAACATATTCGTGGGCAATTGGACGGAAAAACTACGGGGTTCCAAACAATTCGGGTTTCGGCAACCGGTCGGACTGCTCGCACGGATATTTGTCACGGTTATTACCCGTTGCTTGTTTGTTTTACTGTCAATGTTAATGCTTTTTAATGGGGACTTTAGTGTATTAAAGGTATTAGTGTGTATGGTAATAGAGCATTGTTGGGCTACAGCTAAATACCACTCATAATACACCCGTGGTCCCGAATGTCTGCAATTCAGTTGCTTTATTATAACGTCAAGTAATAATATGCAGTAATGACAGTTTCTGTGTAAGAGGTGTATTAAAACGATCGCCTAGACCTATGTGATTATTGTCTCCAACTATTGTTGATAATTTAATGCCAAATAAATCTTGCCTTCATTTGTTAAACCTGGCATAAATTTGTACTAAAAGGGCAATTGTTATGGTGGTATGAACGATTGTAGTAACCCCCAGTCGCAGTTGTAAAAATTGTTTTAACGATCCAAATTACTGTGGGTCATTTTTATGCCTCTTTACTTATTTTACATCATAGATCGATACACACAATGCCATACATAATTAGAAGGGAACCCATACAGTCCGAACAATATCTTCATTTTGAAATCACAGTACTAACACAAACCAAATTGGTTAATAAATATTCAATACCAATAGTCTGTACGAAACATACGCGGCTAATTCGACAATGGTGCTCTAATTCAATTTGAATCACGCACAATATTCTATTAATAGTGATGGACAGGTGTAATCAATCCGCTGACCTCTAGTGATGTCCTGGCTCACATTAAATCTGTTACGGTTCTCAAAGGCAATGTAAGATCATGTTGAACATTTTGGGTCTCATAGTATATAGCAATTACTTAAATTATAACGCGTGTAAGCAAATATAAATCAGTATTTTAAATCTTGGTTAAATAAAATAACATCCACTACAACAAATAACATTTTTTATGTGATTAATAAACACACATTAATTCAGTTTATATTCCAACAGTTTCAACTAAACACTAAAATTTAACATCTTGATGTAGTTTTTTATTGTTTAATACATGGTATAAATAATTATTTCATAAATTGTGTGTATTTTCAAAGTATGGATCACAGATTTCCCAATACAGGAGATGGGGCAAGCCGCGTTTAAAGTGCGACAACTGTGAGCTCAACGAGCATACACTGGCTACCAGTTTACGCTCTGTGAGACGAGTCAAGACGCACGAATGTTAGAAGAAATTACCGTTTTTTTTCCAAAATGCCATCCTGTGCAATTGTAACATGCCATCATCGTAATGAATCAGTAAATTTGCCAAGAAATATAATAACTTTTTACAGGTAAGAACCGAAAAGAAATTGCGACACTGGCACTGCCTATAAACTTGGCGGCTTGTCCACTCTAATATATTCTGATGTCTTGGGTATGGATATATCAAAAAGCTTGGACACAACCCTACGGACACTTGTCCCGCATGGCTTCAATATCAAACTTCTCTGTTGCTGACAACTGCATAATCGTCTACAATTATAGTTCAATTACTATTTACAATACTCTTTATTTATTACTCTGCTTGTGATTTTCTGAGCGAAGTTATGGAAACGGACCATTATTTCAGTCATTAGCTGAGGCTTAAAAGGAATCTCATAGATTAAAACATCCTGAAGTTTAGTTAAAAATAATGTGGTACCCAAATGTACTCATATTTTAGGGTGAGACATAAATATCTACTGACGTACACACAGCGCCATTTAGTCCCAAACTAAGCATTTAGCCGTTAGCCTGTAATATGTGTGGTTGTTTTCTACGTATGAAATGTATGTATTTACAAAAATAATACAATTACACCCGTAATACAAGCTTCACGCTTAATTTGGGTCTAGATGGCGCTGTGTAAATATCAGTGGATATTTATTATTATTTATTAATATGGGTACTAAACAACTTAAATAATAATTTATTTGTAAATACAAACATATTATACATATAATACACCCAGATCAATACAAACAGACATGATGGAAGATGGTATAAGAGCCGAGGTCCCAACCATTACACCAAAGGGGTCGTCAAAACAATTATAAAAGATAAGTTATGTTTGTATAAGAATTACATTTGTTTGTTTTTTGAGAATGTGATTATGAATGTTTTTATGGACAACACTAGATAAATAACTTAATTAACTATTTGTGTTTAAACACGAAAGATAATAAGAAAAGTATCTAAATAACAATTATTTATTCGTGGCACCATTATTACAAAAAATAACATAATAGGTCGCAGGCATTTTCCGAGTGATAAATGATTTTACTTACCAATTTGCATATAAAACTGTTAAATATTTCGACATCACTTTAATTCCAATTATGTAACACGATTAGTAACAACGTTCTCGGCAGAAGCTTTCACAAATACCACTAATGAATAAATAATCGAAACAAACAGATAACAAGAGATGCCAATTAAACAATACACTAATTAATTCCAAACATCGGTGTAGTGGACTTAATTAGAGGCAACATTATCAAACGAGCATTGCACACAAGGTATATAAATATCTATACGGAGCGGATAACGCGAATGGGGACTACAATGAGTGGTTAGAACGATTGTTTACCTGTTTAGGCGATTGTTTCCGGATGCATTGCGGTTTTTACTTATGCGTATGCCATTATTTTTACTAACAGCAATCCAGCAGTGTATTTAAATTTCGGAATTGGAACAGTACAATTATTTTTCTTTAACATTTTATTACGATAAAGTTCATATTCTACAATGAACTTGGTTTGTATAAAAAGACTAATTGTTTTTTACTTTTTCAAGTACAATAAGTATCACGGGAGTGCACTGAAGAGTTCCACCACCGTACATCTCGGAGGAACTCCAAATTCTCCTGACCATCTGGAAGATTGTAAGTCTTCGACAGTTCGATTCTGTCAAAATTTTTGCCACATACGCCAAAATTTTAGAATAAACTTCCACTGAAAACACTTCCGGAGACATACGACCTTGCGCCTTTCAAAAACAGAGCGTACATTTTTCCGGCAACACATTTCTAGGACCTCTAGTCTTGAGTCTAAGTACATGGGTCTCAGAAATGCGAAGTCTCTAGTTCATAGCGGGGTCATTAACCATTCGGTGAACCGTATGCCCATTTACCTCTTGTTTCATGGAAACGCAATGATAGCATTGTTAATAGGTATTACCTTCTTCTCAGGTATAATTTGCTGCTTTTGACACATAGTTTAGTGGAGTATTATTATCTGAACAGGTATTTAAGCATCTTTTGGCTTGCGTTCAGTCTGAATTGTTAAATACTGCACTATATACTGCACATGTGATGACGGTTGAATAGAAAACTAATACCACTATCTATCACCACACCAGCCTTACAGTTCCCGGGTCTTCCGCAAGAAGCGAGTTACGGGTATTACTTTAGCAGAGCACGGGTGGCAGCGCTCTCTTATTAAGCCCTACTGTTACTTTTTAGGTACCGTGAATAAGGACTGCTGTGGCCAGTCAAGAGGATTTTATAGCACTAAATTGAGGTCTGTCCTAGAGTTAGTATTACAATTAAAAATTATACTCTCTGTACTCGATCCCTTTATAATAGATTATATTCGATTACACTGTAGCAAAAAAAATAATCACGTTTCTTAAATTTAAGTTCTCTACAATTGCATACTTAGTGCTAACTAATATAACCCATCATAAGGCGTGCGTAAGCGGGCAAACATCCTAACCCGAGCCACATAAACTACTTTACGACAATCTCATAAAAGAAGCCGACTAAGTAGACGTCGGCTTTTTAATATCGAGGCGAGAGCCCGCACTGTCCCACGAAACATTTTCCATTAATAAAACGCGAAAAAGGAATATTACATATGAAAAAGACATATATCCGTATCGGCGGACCCGCCGCTATCTCCTCGGAAGGTAATAACTTCTTTACAAGTCCAAAGTCCGAGGGATTGAAAAGCAATTTCAACAGGACACCCGCCCTCGCGGCCGGACTCACCATATTTCTTTTTCGCCGCTACTGTAATTCGCCTTTGATTTAATCTCGAGAAACAAATCTTTGAATGTGAAACTTTAGTGATAGGCATCAGTGGAACTAGTTCCGTTGATTGGATTCCATCCCCCGCGCGTTCTCGGCCGTTCCTACAATTTGAATTGGTCACTGTAGATACCCTATTTGTCTGATTCTACTACAAGATTGCATTGCTTATTTTCGTAGGCGAGTTTTTGGCGGGCCAGTATAACATGCTGGCTTACATTGTAGTTTTAGCATTTTCAAGACAAAATTGGATTTAAATAACCCTTTTTCGGCAGTCGGATAAAAATTGATATCATAAGATATACAATGCAAACAACCAAATGTGATGTTCAGTGTCAGTATGCAGATCGTGGTCCAGCAGTGGTCTGTCATGAGTTGAAAAAACAGTATGCAGTGTTATTTTACGGATGTAATAAGTATGGTAAGTTAATATATAAACTACAGGCTATAGGCACTTAATTGTTCAAGAATATCAATAGTTATTGTACAATTTTAAAAGACTGTACGAGTAGTAGGACGTTAATAAACGAGGTCTCTTTAATAATAATCTCTACGAGACATAAAAAAACTGGTTGTTTTTAATGTGTGCGTTGCAAAAGTCTTAAGACCATACTGGTATAATATAGTTTCAAGGAATATCAAGAGTGAGTGAATATTGTAAAAAAAATATTTATGACTATTTTTCTTGCTATTCTCTTATTGTAACACAAATTTTCATTGCTTGATTTTTAAAGTCAGTAGAAACAATTAAATATATTTCATCTTGAACCATACAGGGCACATCGCCCATGGACGAAGAAAGGGTGTATTCGCACTTAACTAAAATAGTAAGATTTTCGCTCAAATGTAGTATTATCATGTCATTTAGTATTCCGCCATACATTCGCGAGATGTATACTGAGGGCATAATATCAAGGATTATAATTTCACTGATCACCATTGATTTTTCTAATCAACCACTGTTGTTACTAAAATTAGGAATTTATATTTGGTTAAACATTGCTTATTTTAATTAAAAAATCTTGTAGTTTCGAAATCATATTGATTAGTTAGTTATAATTAATTGCCAATCAGCAACATAAGAATTACTATGTTTAACAACTTCGGTAAATATTCCTTACTTATTATCGCTGCTGAAACAAGAAACCTTATCACACTCAAACTAACAAACAAAGCGTCAAATGTCACTGATTTAGCACTAATAAAAGTTACTGTTTTAAATATAGAAAATATTTCTAGATTTTTAGCAACCAGAGGCATTGTCTTCACGGATAACGAAAATTATTGTGAAAGCAGCCTTACCGCCCACTCATACGTTACAAATTGATCCAGCGACACTGGACACCCCACTCGCAGCGCCAACAGGTTGTGTTTCAATCTACCTCGGCTGCGCACTGTTTGCTGCACGTCATTCCTATCTCATATTACCACTAGCTTTCAAATACAGAAAAATAGTATTATCCAGTTTGATCCAGTATTAGCTAAGTCATACTCGTACTTTGAATTTTAATGTGTACAGTTTTTGTACAAAATCTAAGCGAAGATAGAAAAATAAAATTAATTTTATTGATACAACTATAGCGTATCAGGGTTTTCACCATTTAATTTGTTGTTATGTATGTTAAAGAAAGCTCATCGAAAAGGAATGGATCTATGATGGCTTGGCATTTTTATCATTAAAATCATTTTTAACTTAGAAACTGCCCGTTTTACCTAGTTAAAGTCAAATATATCAAATTTAGCCTCGATGAAGCAATTAGGAAAATATAAAATATTAAAGAAACATTACCATTTTTCTGCGAAAATAATATTACACACATTTTCCTCTGAAGCAGCTTACGACGTTAATTTAAGAACGTATTTTTCTTATTTTACATATAAGATTCTGTTCAGTAGGAACGCTTTGCGAACCTTTGCAAACCCAACTCAATTTGAGCGAATGCGGTCCGGCCGCAGATTGCTATCGCGTAAACTATTACGCCCGCCTTATTTATATAATCTAACTATTTGCGAGGGACAAACACCCTTGGTGTTGTTCTCTTTTCTGCTGGGGTAGGAGCTGGTTTTATTGGTGCACTTAAACGGCATTCCGGGTTAAAAGAGCAACTTGGTCGATGGATAACTTTAAGTCAGTTTTGTCAAAAGGTTGTTAATACTAATTACCATATTAAAGCACTGACTAAAATACTCCTACGATCCAAAAATAGACAAACTCATTCGTTACATATTATACCTTTAGTTTAAACGTTACTCACAATTAGACTGTTATTCGTGATCACTCTTTTTTTTTTTGTAAATGTATTAACAAAATTGTATTAAAACATGTAGAGTTAACTCCAATAAATAATGTTATTTTAAGGATTAGCTTCCTTTATAGTCCATTCGATTTTGTTACTATGTTTTTTTATGTTTATGCAGAGAGGATATAAGTAATAAAAAAAAACGGCCCGTACATCGTCCTAAACACGAAATGCAATCCGACGGCGTGCGTAAAGACCGCGCCATTTGCGCGTTTTTCAATTTGTCGTTGCGGCCATACATCACCAAGCCCCGTATTTAAGGGTAGTTTCCTAGTCCAGCGTTGAAGGGATTTCACAACGGTTACTGAATAATTGTTACTTCATGGATACGTGTTACGTATCTCTCCGTTATAATTGACATGGTAATCAGATAATTATCACAAGTATTCGAATAGTAGAAAATAATGGGTATAACCTATTAATATCCATGTACTCCAATTAGGTTCGACAATTCAAAAAGTACTAGTGAACTTAAGATAAGATAAAAATTATTTTTTTACACATAAGGAAAAAGCATACAACACAACAAGAAATAAAAAAAAACCGGCCAAGTGCGAGTCGGACTCGCGCACCGAGGGTTCCGTACAAACCTGCAAGGTTTACAAAGTTCGTTTATTACGACAATCGAGTCATAACTATGGTATAACTTTATAGCTCTACGCGTTCATGAGGAAAAAAGTAATAAGTTTATATTTATTAAAAAATAAATATATATTTTGTAATGTAACTAAAAATTTAAGGTTTTCGGAATTTTTCCTTTATGTGTGCTATAAAACGTTGCTACATGCCAAATTTCAAGATTCTAGGTCGACTGGAAGTACCCTTTAGGTTTTGATTCCCTTGCGAGTACTTGCGAGTTTCAAAATATGCAGCTTAAATTGCTGTTTCTTTTGATTGCGTTGACATAGAAGTTTGATTTTGTTACAGCTTAAAGGTATTATAGACCTGAGTATTTGGTATGAATTTCAATTTAATACCTCTACGCGTTTATGATGAAATGGGTAGTAAGTTTAAAATTATTAAAAAAATATATATTATGTGATGTAACTAAAAATTTATGGTTTTCGTAATTTTTCCTTTATCTATGCTATAAGACGTTGCTTCGTACCAAATTTCAAGATTCTGAGTTCACGGGAAGCACCCTGTAGGTTTTGATTCCCTTGCAAGTGTCGAAAATTTGCGGCATAAACGGCTGTATCTTTTGATTGCGTTGGCTTAGAAGTTTGATTTTTTCACAGCTTCAGGGACAGTAGACCTGAGTAATTGATATAAATTTCAGCTTCATACCTCCACGCGTTCCTGAGAAAAAAGGTCTTGACAGACGGACGGACGGACGGACAGACGGACAACAAAGTGATCCTATAAGGGTTCCGTTTTTTTCCTTTTATGGTACGGAACCCTAAAAACGAGTACAATGTAGGCGGCCTTTTTGCTAAGGTAGCAATTTCTTCCAGGCAACCTTTGGGTGAAAGAAAAAATACTTAGAACCTACAAAATCTAATTCCTCGCCATCAGATATGTTGAAGTGCTAAGCACTCATATATGGTAATAAAATCAATATCCGATCACACTACGTTTGCAAATAGTAATTAATTTGTATAACAGTTTTTTTGATATTACATATACCTACCACAAAGTAGAGAAACATAGTAGCTGTTTGAAAGCTTGTCTTGTCTTAAAAAAATAATCTAATGAAAACTTTACTTTTAAATCAACCGAGTTAAACTTGAAAATTTAATAATTATTTTTATATTGGATTCATAAGACGTATAAATTGATTACAAGTACAGGAAATCGATATTCTTTTCCCAAATCCTAAATTTTTATAAACCAATCCCGCAGTCAGTGTCCATGTCTCAGCTGCGTATGTAAGTGGGCAGTGGGCTGGTCACGTATGTCGCAGAACCGATGGCCGTTGGAGCAGACGAGTTCTGGAGTGGAGACCGCAGCTTGGCAAGCGTAGCGTAGGACGCCCTCCGGCCCGATGGACCGACGACTTGCGAAAGGTCGCTGGTGGAAGCTGGATGAGAAAAGCGGAGGACCGGGATGTCTGGCGCAAAATGGGGGATACCTATGTCCAGCAGTGGACTGCAATAGGTTGAAGAGAGAGCGAAAGAAATTTTCATAGTAAGTTGATATGTTTTTGAGATAGTATCAGTAATTGATTGCAGTTACCACTGGAATTGACACACTCGTTTTAGTCAATACGGTACTTTATACTCAATCTAAATTGTTATTAACCTTAATAGCATCTGAACTTAAAAAAACAACTATTGTAATAAGGTTCTGTGATTTACTGCAAAACTTATCACAAAATATAAATGCACTTTAAAATTTTTACTAAACCATTTACCGGTTCACTGAATTCCCAGGAAATTAATAATCGTGTTTCGAGATTTGTCTCGCTATTACAAAGTTTATTACACCGTGTCACAGAAGCAGTTACACTTTAACCCGATATTAACAAAATTATTAGCGAAAGATCAGCGCGTCTATATTTATAACGTTTAACGATAAAATAATAATCAAATTTAATTGGCACCCTTTTTTAGTCAGTTTCTACTGAACTGATTCTTATTGTCGTATGCTAAAATCTAGGATTGAACCGATGATCCCTCCTCTAGAAGCTAAACCATCAAAAATGCGCTTTCGAGCTTATCTAAAAAAGGTTGTACTAGGTGTTCAAAACCTTTATTATTTTTCAAATAAAGAAAACTTAAGCAACTAACTACAACTTTAGCCTTTATTTTAACAAAAGTAACGTTTTATTCAAATAAAAGCAACTCAGTGTGCTATTCATAAAGTAGGTAGTCGACGTTCTTAGAATTAATAACAAACTGCCAAGTTGTTTTATTAAAATGTATTCCTGTCCGGGTTTTGCTCGGATATACGTGGAAACAATAACAACAGCGATCTTAAAACGTACACCAATTAGTGGAAAGCTAATTAATATCAGCAATAATTAGACTTAGGGCTTAGAGCCGGAAAACACGGTTGTAACAAAAGGTCTGAGCTTGGGAATGGAGATCAATTTGTGGCTGAGTAATTAATACATGTAATAATTAGAAGCGCTCAAGTCGCGAGTGGCGATATGCTCAGCTTGGCGTCATAATTGGCTGGACTTCACTGTTTGAGAACATCCACTGCTTTGACAAACATTTGGCTAGAGCTCTCCCTCACATTCATATGCAAAATCATTATTTACGCATGTTAGCTAACAAATTATTTCCGCTTTCCAACGGGCCATTGTAATTTGGCGAATATCATTGTACTTATCAATTATGACTGAAGAAAATAAATAATATTAGCTCGATTTCGTTAATTCATTTAATTACTAATTAAATAAAAATTGTAACAAAAACCATATAATCAGTTTTTAGTTTGTAAAGCTGCTTATAACGTCATTAGATCAAATACTTGAAAATACAAAGTATGAACAAAATAAGTCCGTATCGCCCTAATTTACATTTCAAAATAGAACATTTAAATTATATGTAGTTACGAAGAAAATATATTCTTATACAAGAACCTAAAACTAGAAACGAATTGATAAATCAATATTTCCTAGTATTACGACGGGATTCTATAATATTCACTATCTCACAAATTAATAAATATATTTTCTTTCTTTCAAATTCTCTCTATGGAATATAAAACAAAATATTGCTTTTGGGTTCGCAAATCGCTTCCAATGTGTGTCCAGTCTAAAGACATAAACGTCTGCCAAAGAGCCACCTACAGCAAAGTGAAGCTTCAATATATCATCTGCAATTCTTGGTAACTGGATGTTGTAACTACAAACGTGCAGATTCTAGGAAGCTCATTTAGTATTGATAAATTATTATGTATTGCTCCATTAGTGCCATTATAACTAATTAGAAGGCTTTAATTATGCAGATTAGGATCTAGTCGCAAATGACTTAAATGTACAATACTATTAATCTTTATCATACATGCTGCATTCATTTAAATTATTTTAAAATAGCTTAATTACGAGCTACATAACAATGGACCATATTTGGTCCTACTGATTAGTGTTACATATAAATTTTAAAAAGTTAAAAAAATACCGAGGTAAATAATATTTGCTAGGTAAATAAATAATTCGTTTATAATTTTGAAGTCGGTACCAAGTAAAATAAGAGTTAAGTATTTTTCTAAAAACTGACCTATATTGTTAAGCTGAAGAGTTTGCTTGGCACATGGCACCGACACGAAAATTATAAAATAATTATTTTACTAATTCTATATTTAAATTAATTGCATAAATTAATTTTTTGCTTTCAATTTTACTGTTTGAAGTCGTTATTTTATGTTATTTTTTTTACAATTTCTCATAACTCATAACGTGTACTATAATGAAGTACGAGTAGTTTTTGTTCTGACTCGCCTACAATTTTTGAATATATCCCCTCGATGTCACTGGTCTTCCTTCATCAAATCCTGACTTCCTAATCATGTGACCACTTTAGAAATTAATACTTATCCACATTTAAACAAAATAAATCTTCATATATGACGAAAAATCCGCGAACAAACCTAAAAAAACATATATACGGTCGAATTTAGTAACCTCATTTTTGAAGTCGGTTAAAAATACAACATTTTTAACCCTATTTATTATTTTATACTTCATAAATTGTTTACTTACAGTAACAATTCATTTAAATTTACCAAAATTAATAATACTTTTAAAGTCTTGGTAGCCAGAGTTTAAAAGTGTGTATTGATGAGAAGTTGCGGTATTAGGTACGAAGACTTTGGTCATAATATCGACGACATTCTACGAAAATATTCATACAGAACATTGTTAGCACAGAAATATCTATTATAATATTGCATATACATTTTGATTACTTGTTCCTCGAAAGACTGTTAAATTAATAAAGCGAATACATGCAGGCTTTAATGAATGCTGTTATTAAGTTCTCTCCAGGCATTGCAAACACGACACTAGTTATACACCGGCCCGTTTATTAGTGCTTGTTTGTGTGGTCAGCCTGGAATCGGATTTGAACCATTATTAATTCCGCTAAATTGGAAGCAGATATTGCTATGTCACTAATGATTCTGTCATGGCGAGTACATTAGTGCACGTCATATTATCAACGTCATTCATAAATCCATTCGATTAGAAAGAAAAACCAATGAGGAGCGAGTCGTATCAGAAAGAAAATTAAATAAATATCCATCGATATTCACACAGCGCCATCTAGCACTAAACTAAGCATTAGCCTGTTATATGTATAATAAACAACGTTTTCTGTGTTAAAAATTATGTCTTTTTGGTCATTTAAAAATTTCCATTACCAACGTACAAGTATTTTACTTAAAGTTATAACTTGACAAATGTAATATATCATAGAAGACTGAAAGTAATTTTAACCTTTAAAAACATCCAACGAGCGAATTATCGACATTTAGAAATGGCGAAGAAATAACAAATATGGAAAAGGGAGGGGTTTTAGGACTCAGGTAAATTCGACACTTCCGACAAAATGTAGCGTTGTTTCACCCCGGTTTTCTGGGAAGCTGTGGTACCAATCATAACTGACCCATTCGTGCCAAAGTATGACTTTCTTACACTTTAATTTCTAATTAAATTACACACCATTTACAACCATAACCTGCCGATAAAGACTTATTAAGAATGGACGTCGTCAATTCGAAAATGGCATGAGTAACCATACCAATGGGGACGGTTACTGTAATCGCACTCAAACTCCTAAAGCTAATCAAGACTGGCTAATCGTGGACTGAAAACAGAGGCGGAATGAGCGCGGTCATTTCGAGGACTGGTGGTGCGCTCCGGCCCACTGCCCGTTCAAATTGGCGTGCCGCGCGACCGTCGCATTCATTACGCCGTGTTTGCCACTCCACGAATCAAGTGCAGAGGAAATGAACGATTTCTATGAGCGGTGCAACGAACTCATTGTTAATTTCCTTATTGATTCGCTCCCTTTCGTCGAATCCATTGAGGAGCCATTGTTGGTTTTTGATTCAATCTACCTCACAATAGTGTTGTGTTGTACTCACTTGCCGCGTGTGTTAATCGTCGATTACTATACCATAATGTTGCTGATCATATATTTACATGCATCGTATTGGTGGTATATTTAAAAAGTTTAGAAAAATAAATGTTATTGTTCTATGATCTATCGCTATGATCCATATTATTACCATATGAAGAATAATTGCATAGGATATTATACATTTTCATACTAATTATAATTGAATAACAGAGCTTTTCTTTATAAATACATTATTGCGCAGAATAGTTTGTATTGTACATTGAGTACACAATCAATTAGTCGGCATTGCCGGCATTTTAAAAAAACGCTAAATTGTCCTGCGCTAGTCCGGCAAACTAAATGGGCTAATTGGGCACTTATGTCTTCACTACAATATAGCCAGCCTAAGCTGAGCCAACCCGGCCTGATTGTTAGCATCAAATCACAGGGGATCGGATAGAATCGTCTAGATTCCATGGCTCTTGGCGAATGGTCCGCTTAAATACCTTTGAAATCGCCCCGTTCGGATATCCTGATGACTGTAAAGCTCTTTATTGAACGTCAATCTGTGAACTCGGTAACCTGAATTACCTAATGATCACGTCACTTTGTATTCCTTTAGTAAGGTATTCCTTTCGATGAAGATAAAAAAATTGGTAGAATCTGGAACCTATCGTTCAACAAATGAATAATTTTCTAGTTTAAACTCTGTGGTCACTTAATACTTATTTGTATTATGATTTAATTATTCTAGATTTTTGCCACCTATAATGTAAAAAACTTTGGACAAAATTCTAGGTAACCGTTTAAAGCGTACTCAGAATACCAATGAAATCGTAAGATGAAATCGATAAAGAAGCATGTTTTAATCAAATCAGTACTGAGGGGGCTCGAAAGAAAAGTAGTAAAACATGAACACAGTTTGTTCCCCTACTTAATGTTAACTTACTATAATTTGCATAAAAACCACCGAGCCGGCGCACCGTAACAAACTTTTGGGTTGTACTTTATAAGTACTAAAAATCGAAATGGGCAATCAAACGATCGACCCGGCCATACTTTCGGCCCCAGTCAACTTCTCCGCTTATTTACAAATTGACAATAAATTACCGAATGTCTTATTTTATACCATCGTTCTATATTAGCGGGCGCATTAACGTTTTACTCCGTCGTATAGCTATAAACTTACCCATATTTGTCATCTCTTGATAAGGTCCCCCTAAATTGAGCCAAAAACTCTTTAACTTTTTTCATATCTCTGAGACAGTATATCGAACGGGAGACAGCGCACTTCAAAGTTTAAACGGCGATACGGGACGTCATTATCTCTCTTTTATGATTATCCATTAATGATGATCAGATAATGGAGGCAATGTATGCCGTCGTAACATACTGGCGACATTAGCGATGTAAAACTTTCGATAATCTAATTGAATTTAAGCCAATAAGGAATATCATTTTGGTATATGGAAATATTAGATTCTGATGAAGATAAGTTTTTTGCACTTATAACTTGAAGAACGCTGGACTTATTTTCACAAAGCCGTCCTTTTTTTTCTTTTTTTTCGAACTGACTACTGCTATGACCGCAGATGGCCTTTACAGCTTCACCGGGCAATATCAAACCCGGACTTATATTTTAGTGGTCAAAACAAATAAAATTGTATTGTTTCCAGGTCTCAAGTTTTGCATAAACAGTACAAACTCGGCGAGTTTCATTCCTAAATCATTAACGTCTCCATCCTTAAATCCTTAGGAAGACTTGGTACAGCTGTGGATATTTTAATATGCTGAAGTAGAAGAAATATTTGTTTAACGTCATTGCATTGTCCATCATTAAAACTTGCATTAGTATAATGTTCGTTAGTGTAGCACCGCTGTTGAAGAGTAATGGGAGCGGCTGATATAATATTAAAGTAATTAATTAGCGGCTAGATAAAGAAGGCCCGACCTAAACGTAATCCTAGTGGAAACACATTTCAATAATATGACAACCGACAAGTATTTAGATTGTAACTGAATCTAGCAACTAAAAGTCGTAGCTTTGAATTCCAGGGAAAGCGATATTTACCGACTCTAGCATATTATTGTGAAGATTCGATACGAAAGCATGAAGCATAGTTTGAACTTCAATGTGGGCGAAATGTGAAAACTTAATACAATACTTTTTAACCAACATGAATCTTCTTTGTTCCCAGGCGACCTTTACTTTTTAACCTGCCCCATAGAAACTAATTACAGCCAAAAAACAAGTTGTTAATAAATAATAGTATTGACGTAATAAAATGTGTCATATTACTTTACGTCACGTGTCACTTATAACCCGATACCCATCTTATAAATATGTAATAAATTAACGAGCAACCGATAGCATGCCGAAACAAATAACAATTAAACGTTATTATGACAATATTTACGTAGATAAGGACATTGTATCAAACTTTTATGGGCTCAAAAGTTATCAATACGTATTTATAACTGTACTGATATAAAACGAAGCACTAATTGGTAATCGGAACGCTTAATGATTACACGTAAGAGCTAGATTACGACAAGGAGATAGTGTTCTCTTTTATTCTACCCAATTATTGGTAGGTCAAATATAAAAAGAAGGAGTAGGTGAATAAAAAGAGGTATTATCGGGTTATTTCGTAGCATATCAATCAATAAGGCCACATCCCTTCACAGCTGGATATTAAGAAGGTCTCAAGAACGCCCACATTCAGAGCTTTAGCAGTCTGTATAAAGTCAAGACATGCTACGGATTCGATTAATTCATTATTACAAATCCGTCTTTAAAACCATAATAAAAACATGACAATATTTGTGCGATGTTATATAGTTTAAATCTAAAGAAATCAATAAGTCATCTTCGAAATCTGAAACGTGTTCCCTTTTTTATAATATTTATAAATATTTGAGAGGATAATAAGAAAAAAGTATGTGAAAGGGCCACATTTAAGATGTTATGTTGTTTTTAACAATTCTCATCGTGTGAAATTAATTTACCAATCTATATAAGTAATTGTATTTATTGTTAAGGTTATAAACGAGTTTGTAACCTTAACAATTCCAAAAAATCGGACGCAGCCAGTGATATCTTAAGAATTAAAGATACACCTCAGGAATCTGTTGACTTTGTCAATGACTACTTTGCAAATGTTGGATCCAGTTTAGCCGCTAATATATTGCTTAAGATGAACCTATCTAAAAAATATAAGCCCGATTTCCCGCAATCTAGCTCTTTAGTGCTCTTAAATACCGATGAATATGAAATCAACAGTATAGTTGCTTCCTTGAAAAGTACCTATTCATGTGGCTGGGACGGTATTTCATCAGTTTTTATAAAAAGATGTATATCACCACTAAGTTTGCCTATCGTGTACAGGTCATTTTTGCGCGTACTTGACTCGGTTAAGCTAATACAAAAGGCGTTAGGCTAATACAAAAGAACCGGTCAGTCATAGAATTGAGCGATCGATAGTATATGCAAAACAAACAGACATTTTAACGTTTGTATAAATCTAGGTACTACTTACAAAATAACAACTTTATGTTTTTCTATATATTATGTATATCTATGTACTTATGTTTATGTATGTTATTAATGTACATTATAATATTCAAAGATATTTATTATAAATATATATAAAGAAAACAATTAAGGTTATTATAAATGAAAAAATTATTATAATAATATTTTTTTTCATTATTTTTGCATGCATTTTCTTTAATTGTTATAGATACCTATAAGTTTAAAAAACTAATAGATTAACATAAAGTTGTTATTTTGTAAGTAGTACCTAGATTTATACAAACGTTAAAATGTCTGTTTGTTTTGCATATACTATCGATCGCTCAATTCTATGACTGACCGGTTCTTTTGTTTTAGCCTAACGCCTTTTGTATTAGCTTAACCGAGTCAAGTACGCGCAAAAATGACCTGTATTTCGAATGGGATGGGGATCAATTACCTTGCCGTAACACCGTTTATTGACGAGCACGGGAGGTAAAGATTTCTTAAACTGTTTATGTATATTACGTTGACTGAAAATTGTATTAAAATGTAAAAGTGTTCCTAAACTTATGAAATAAACTATTATTATTATTTCATCGAGCTCCATGGCCTACATTTGTTGACTTACTACCTTTTGACTTACCTAGACCAATAAGAAGTTCCGACTGAAACCTAGATGTAGTCGTTATTCGTTAACTTTTCAACCATCACACCACGTGGGTCGTTGTATCACTAACTAATGTTCGGCATTTACTCTGATGGGGTCATCACTCTGCTCCGATACGATAAAGTACTTCACTAATGAGCTTTCAACTCAATTGTCCTAATTAGATGGGCACTTGTAGACCCTTCAAGTGAATCGAGAGATCTGTAGGCAGCGAAGACGGTATCAATCGTATTTCCGATAGCAATAATTTGTTTGTTTTTATATTTTCTAATAAGCCATGTTAATGATGCCTATATTTATTTTAATTTTTAAGCAATTATAACTCGCGTTATTCAGCCGACAAGGGCATGTATTGTTTCATTTATTCGGAGGGCGTATATTATTTCATTACCAGCTCATTAAAAGTCCCCACCGAGGGGCACGAGCATACCCGTAAAGGGTGTATAAGCCTTAGTCGTTCACGCGGGCCCAGTGCTGATGGGACGACATCTAGCACAACCTTAGGATCTCTTCGCAGTCGTGCGCATGTTTCCTCACGATGTTTTCCTGCACCGTCATAGCGTTGGATAACGTACATATAATTTCAAAAATTAAAAGCACATTGGTCCGTAGCTGGATTTGAACCTACGGCCTCTCGATCAGAAGGCACCAGTCTTCACCATTGAGCCACCGACACTCACATTTATTTTTATTATTTATCTGTTCGTACTTTTTGCTACCCATCTTAACTGTGTTGGACGGCCTTGGAGGCGTTATACCCATATTACCTCATCAACCATACAGACATATATACCATCAGACTATATTTTTGTCGTTGGGAACTGTATAAACATCCGTATTATCGTTACCATTAACAAATCTATTTGCGAATGACGTATTGATTCCATTGATAAACATTGATACTTTGTTCATCCACACTGTATCTCCTACCCCGCTCGATATAGACCGCTCAAATTTGACGTTAATTGGCTGATTCTTAATTATGATGATAACCCAAACAGGGTCACCACTTCCTATCCGACCAACCGTGTTTGTTTGCTAGCTTACTGTGCGTAGTTGTATTCACATATATGTTTCGAAATACATAAAAGATCATTCTTCTTAGCGTATCGATAGCAAAAACAATTAGAAAGATCATTATACGCAATCTATATGGACTTGCTGAAATTATAGACAAGACAGACAACAATAATAGACAGTTTGCTACTGTAGAAGATTTATAAGAAAATAATTTGATATCAATGGGATTGTTTTAAAACGGTACCCAAGCGTTGATTATACTTCAATACAGTTAGAAAGGAATAACGCTATAAATAGAGGCATCCCTTTCTAACTCTGTTTAAGTAGAGATCCACGCTTAAGTCTAGAATACGGGCCTTAAATTAGAGCACTTAAACTGCAAAATGGACACATTTGCGGTTACTGGTTACAAAATTTCAGAATATTTGAATATTCTTCACCTTATAACGGCATTGGTTAAACATTTACTTATCTAAGTGGATTTTTTATACAAATTAAAACGTTTATTAGCTGAGCAAACTGGAAAGCAAATCGAGTTTTTTTACCTTATGGTGAAGATGTGATAATGTTTAATGTAAAGATCATGTGACTGACTTGCTCTTATGATCAATACTGTGCAATTATTTATTCCAGTAGACTCATATTGTGTAAGGTCTGATGTTGTACTTCACAGCTCTATATAAAGAAGAAAGAAATTTTGCATGTATATTATCGTTGATGAAAACGTTTACTTTGTTTTCTTATTACCGATATGCGTACACCATATTTGAATAAGTTGTATTGGTACTTTATTTTTTCGAAACAAATCTTTTTTTCTAAATTTATAAATCCTAAAATTTTGTTAACTGTTTTTTTTCTAAAACACTAGTATCGTTAACACAATCATATTATTTATACTAATCATATTTGACACATTGCTAGCCTTAAAACCAGACAAAACATTTGTTGGTATGTGTATACACGAAATTTGTAAATTATCGTCTCTTGACTTTTCTTTACCTACGTCACATAATCCTGCATTTTAATTAAATACTAAACATCCACAGAACCAATAAGGCATTGCGAATGATCAATAGTTCATATCAGTAGATCCCCCACAAACAATGGACGCTTGCGCGCGCGCAGTGCGTCAACGGATCGCACCACACGCGGGTTATCGCTGGCCATGCCTGCACATAAGGTCAATGCAGCTTTCCAATTACTACTGTCTCACTATGTCAGATAATAAGCAAGTCAAGGATTAATTAAACAAACTAAAACTTATATAATGTTCATTTTATTATAGCCAAAAGTAAGTATCAGTTATCATATTTTACATGGATACCTACATATTTTGTGTTGTATCGTGTAGTTAAGCAAATAGGCTCTGGCAACCATCCACGGATGAACCTAGATGGACGGATGATCTGGTTAAGGTGGCTGGTTGCAGATAGATGTCAACTGCTGCAACAGGGATTGGTCCGCGTGGAAATCATTGTGGGAGGCCTACGTTCAGCAGTTGACATATTAGGCTATAATGATTATGATGTTGATGATCCCACCGACAAGAACGGTGGGTGCCAAGTATGAAGGTCATCTACAACAATGAAACATACATACAACTGATTTTAGCTTTTCTTCAAAAAAGTATCACAGTATGTCGATTTGCATCAACAATGCATAATGATCGACTATGCGCAAGTAACATTGTAGCTTGCTAAACAATATTTAGTATCGATTTGCCCCTAATTGGTCTTACTCGAACATTGGCGGCTCCAATGCAAATGCTCTGTTATTAGGCAGGTTAATTAAAGAGTTATCGGTCGTAATTAACCCGTTTCGGTACAGCACTTGTGCCTATGGCTCGTTCGAAACACCACTAATTAAGAAATTCCTCCTTCATTAGCTCAATTAGATTTATTCACGTCAGAATATTCATGTATGTACTCGTACCTAAAGTCATAATTAGTCAGCAAATATGTACTTTTAACGATGTTTTTCACTGCACACAATTAAATCAAATTAAGTAACGAAAAAAATTTTTAAGTGCCTCCATTGCTTGCATTTCTGGCGTTACATAGTACACGTACTCAACGCGTGAATTGAAAATGTACAATTACACCGCTTATTTAGTGAAAAATTATCAGATTACGTCATGCCTTATGTCATGTCTTCTATATTCATTATCATCATTGAAGCCAGAAGATGTCCACTTCTGAATAAAGGGATCCATATCCAATCGCACCATTTAGAAGCTACATGCATCCAGCTACTAATCTTGAAGTTGCACATCCTGCTTGTCATCTTGTGGGTGGACGTCCTTCGCGCTTCCAACATTGGTTTCCATAAAAATCGTACTATTTGTACTCCCCATTGGCAAATCAGTTTGGTTACAAGGGGGGTGACTAAGTCTAAGTTAGTCTAAGTATATTTCGCCTCGTTTTTGATACCATCTCTTAGAGGAAGTCCAAGCATTGTCCAATTAATTACTATTTGCGACTATATTAGATTATTTCTATTCTAGCGTTATATATCACACATTACATAAGGTTATAATAGATACGGCACGGGTGATAGGTAGCATCAAGTTCATAAATACTTCATGAAATTCTGATTTCAAATATTATAATGATACTAATATCAAAAGCGAACAAGGTGATTAAGCATCAAAAACTACAAAAATCTGTAGCCTGAAATTTATTGAAACGCGTGAATTTGGAACTAGGTTCAAGTATCGGTTACTACGAATATATTATTTGCTGTATTCGGTATAAAACCTATCTACCCTCAAACTTTCTGATCTTTTGAAGGTAACCTGTCTGCAATTTTAATTAAAATTTAGATGAATGAAGTGAGCACTAATAGACACAGCCCTAATAAAATAAGTTACCGAGAGAGCGACACAGAAGGAACTAAAAACAAGCGTCACCAACAAACTAATTACTGATACCACAACACTTACCGTATATACACAATAAATAAAAACTTTTTTCTAACATTCGGCTGTCCATCCATCTGTGGTCATTAATCATTCTGTTCGTCAGTCCATCTATCACCAGGTTTTCTTATAACTTTATCGCTAATCTTATTTACTTTCTTTTCATTGATATGAGGCTAGAAATTTAACCTTTTAATATATAATTTACAAAAAGTATTTTTTACGTGTATTTTGAAGCGTTCCTAGGGTTCCGTGGCCTAACGACTAAAACCGGAACCCTTATAGATTCGCCATGTATACTATTGCAGCAGGTTTTCACAGGAAACATGAAAAAAAATTGTTGTTCGTTTGTGTTGTTGGTATTTTGGGTTCCCTTACATTGATTGAACTGCAACTCAAATATTTTTTCATTTAATCTACACGTATGGGATGTAAGTCAAATGACATTGAGGTTTCTAATATCTGGGGTACGGTAGTGCCCCCGCCAAGAAGAATCGTAGCCCAAGAGCACTACCTACCTTTTCTCGAAGCTTGGCTGTTTAGTTTTTACTTAGATCAGAAAACTAAATATTCGCATCACCTCCACGACTTTGTTCATTAATGGCTAGGCTACTCATATAAGGAACGACTAAGCAAATTTAGCATGAATTCGCTTGAGTCACGTCGTAAGCGTGCTGATCTCATTTATTTATATAAATTAATTAATAGCTCAAGTCCGACCTAACATGGAGTACTGCAGTCATCTTTGGGATGGTTCAGCAAATGTCATCTTGCTACTTTGGACTCAATCGATCGCAGAGCCAGAAAACTCATTGGCGATCAGGCGCTCGTTAATTCCAAACTGCAGAGCTTATCCCACGCCGTAAAGTAACATGTTTGTCAGTTTTTTACAGCTCTTCTTTGGTGAGTGTTCTTCCGAGCTCCACGCACTTATCCCATCGTCACCCTTTCACCATAGGTTATCAAGCCGAACTGCAAAATTTCATCCGTTTGTAGTTGACGTTCCCCACATTCGGACTAAGCGTTTTGCGTCTTCTTTCATTTATGCGTACAGTTAGGAATGGAATGACCTCCCTGCGTTTGTGTTTCCGGCCACTTACAACCTCGTGGCATTCAAAAAACGAGTGAATAGGCTTTTCTGGGCAAGCTCGCTCCATCTTAGAGCACGTCTCTTCCCATAGGATAGTCTGTGCTCAAGAGTAAGCCATCAGATATAAAAAAAAAAATTAAAAAAATTATATACTCCTGATTGATTCCCCGTCCTTGCTTTCGTCCTCATCTCAACACCTTTTACAGATCCCGTTGCCCTAAATTGTTTGCACTCCAGTCTACAGAACAACACCTCCTTCTACAATCCATAGTACGTATGTGTCGCCTTACAATGAACTGGTCCGTGATCATCCTGTTGTTGACATCTTTATTGGAAGGCCGAATGTATTCAGACATAGCTTATTGTCAATCTTAAATTAACTTTTTATTTTTGTGTAAATTTACCTACCTATCTTTATCAAATTGTTGTTTGCTAGTTAGGACGCAATGTTCCTAGTTATAGTTTAGCCCCTAAATTTGGCTATGTAATTTGGCTCTTTTGTTGACTGTAACATGTTTTAGTGTCTCATTAAAAAAAAAAAAAATGAAGAATATTATTTAAGCAATATGAATTTTGCATCCATTAAATCTGGCCAATGCAACAAATATTGGACGCAACAAATAGAAATCGGATCTCGGCTATTTCATCACATAGCCTCCGGATTTAACAAATCCATTGACAGATACGATATTGGTAGCAAATTGAATTTGCAAATGAAACCGTCTTAATAAACGGTATCAGATCTTTCGTTCGTATTTCCAGTGAAGTATTAAATAAAACCTATAGCAGATAATAGTAGTGGCAAGGTATTTCATAACCTCTTTTTTGCAAATATATAAAAAGTAAACATTGTTACCTATAGTTAATTAGGTTTACAAATAATTCCGGCCAGTATTACAGAGACTGATATCTATCAATTGTAGCATAAGAATAAGTATGCTGAATGCAGGTAAATCAAAAAGTTTTTTATAACCAATGCTTAGTTAAAGACAAACCAATTTTTCGTAAGTTTAAAATTTAATTTTCTGCCGTTTCTTTTGCTAAACAAGTTCTTCTTTTTAGTCGTTAGCACTCTTGGCAGAGTGGTCGTGGTCATTAGGAAAGAAAGGATGAGTGGCACGCTAGACAATGTTCCGCCACTCCGCTCTCATCGCCTGTCTAGTGCACTGGTATAAGGGGTTCCCGACTGCTGCCTTGACCTGGTCGGTGCCCTGCCGCGTGCTTTTGTGCCTTAAATTTTTCCTCAACTATCAGGTGCTCCACGGAGTTCGCGGAGCGTCGCGACTAATGCCTAAAGAAACTTAGAATCCGAGCCTGAACAATGGACGACAGCCGCTACTTGATACAGAGCTCCTGGAGTTCGTTAGTCCGGAAGGCTGTGCATGGGATGTTCAACCTTCTCCTCCAACATCACATTTCAAGAGCATCTATCTTTCTCCTCACATATTCTCTCAGCGTCCATGTCTCAGCTGTGTAAAGGAAGATAGGAAAGACAAGTGCCCTTACAATTCCTTACAAGGCGAAACATGTAAGAAATCAATACTGTTTATAGCTAAAAGGTTATTTTTATACATTAATAAGATTTAATTATATGCGCATAGCCGCCTGTTAACCCTAAAACGGTAGAGTCTAATTTGTCTCTTACAAGCGAAGACTGCAGGCGGCCAATTAGTGCCCGGTGCGGCCCGCAACGCTCTAATGACAACCCACGCCGCGCGCCTCGTGTGTCATATTGATTTATTTTTCATCACAATTTAATAAATATCAGCGTTATAAATACTATTTCCACTCTTTATTTATAGATGCATTTACCTACTAAGATGTAGCGCTAGTAGGAAAAAATGGTAAAATATGAGATCAATCGAATTGGTATTCAGATCAAGTAATAATCAGATTGATCCTGGCTTCAGAGTCTCTATACTGCTTTACGCCTCGGAATTGGTTTTATTAACCACTGATACATTTGACAACCGGGACCGATGNCTAACGATGTTTTTCACTGCACACAATTAAATCAAATTAAGTAACGAAAATATTTTTAGAGTGCCTCCATTCTTTGCATTTCTGGCGTTACATAGTACACGTACTCAACGCGTGAATTGAAAAATGTACAATTACACCGCTTATTTAGTGCAAAAATATCGGATTACGTCATGCCTTATGTCATGTCTTCTATATTCATTATCATCATTGAAGCCAGAAGATGTCCACTTCTGAATAAAGGGATCCATATCCAATCGCACCATTTAGAAGCATCCAGCTACTAATCTCGAAGTTGCTGTTGACATCCTGCTTGTCAATCTTGTGGGTGGACGTCCTTCGCTAGGCTTCCAAGCATGTTGGTTTCCATAAAAAATCGTACTATTTGTACTCCCCGTTCGCAAATCAGTTTGGTTACAAGGGGGATGACTAAGTCGGTTTACTTAGTTCGTCTAAGTATATTTCGCCTCGTTTTTGATACCATCTTTTAGAGGAAGTCCAAGCATTGTCCAATTAATTACTATTTGCGACTATATTACATTATTTCTATTCTAGCGTTATATATCACACATTACATAAGGTTATAATAGATACGGCACGGGTGATAGGTAGCATCAAGTTCATAAATACTTCATGAAATTCTGATTTCAATATATGATACTAATATCAAAAGCGAACAAGGTGATTAAGCATCAAAAACTACAAAAATCTGTAGCCTGAAATTTATTGAAACGCGTGAATTTGAAACTAGGTTTGGTTCAAGTATCGGTTACTACGAATATATTATTTTGCTGTATTCGGGTCGGCTGTATATAAAACCTATCTACCCTCAAAACTTTCTGATCTTTTGAAGGTAACCTGTCTGCAATTTTAATTAAAATTTAGATGAGTGAAGTGAGCACTAATAGACACAGCCCTAATAAAATAAGTTACCGAGAGAGCGACAGAAGGAACTAAAAACAAGCGTCACCAACAAACTAATTACTGATACCACAACACTTACCGTGTATAGGGTTCCGTACACAATAAATAAAAACTTTTTTTCTAACATTCGGCTGTCCATCCATCTGTGGTCATTAATCATTCTGTTCGTCAGTCCATCTATCACCAGGTTTTCTTATAACTTTATCGCTAATCTTATTTACTTTCTTTTCATTGATATGAGGCTAGAAATTTAACCTTTTAATATATAATTTAAAAACGTATTTTTTACGTGTATTTTGAAGCGTTCATAGGGTTCCGTGGCCTAACGACTAAAACCGGAACCCTTATAGATTCGCCATGTATACTATTGCAGCAGGTTTTACAAGGAAACATGAAAAAAAATTGTTGTTCGTTTGTGTTTGTTGGTTTTTTGGGGTTCCCCTTACATTGATTGAACTGAAACTCAAATATTTTTTCATTTAATCTACACGTATGGGTTATCAATGTATAAGTCTTTGAAATGATATTGAGGTTTCTAATATCTGGGGGTACGGTAGTGCCCCCGCCAAGAAGAATCGTAGCCCAAGAGCACTACCTACCTTTTCTCGAAGTGGCTTGCCTGTTTAGTTTCTTACTTTAGATCAGAAACTAAATATTCGCATCACCTCCACGACTTTGTTCATTAATGAAGAATATTTATTTAACCAATATGAATTTTGCATCCATTAAATCTGGCCAATGCAACAGATATCGGACGCAACAAATAGAAATCGGATCTCGGCTATTTCATCACATAGCCTCCGGATTTAACAAATCCATTGACAGATACGATATTGGTAGCAAATTGAATTTGCAAATGAAACCGTCTTAATAAACAGTATCAGATCTTTCGTTGTATTTCCAGTAAAGTAATAAATAAAACCTATAGCAGATAATAGTAATGGCAAGGTATTTCATAACCTCTTTTTTGCAAATATATAAAAAGTAAACATTGTTACCTATAGTGAATTAGGTTTACAAAAAATTCCGGCCAGTATTACAGAGACTGATATCTATCAATTGTAGCATAAGAATAAGTATGCTGAATGCAGGTAAATCAAAAAGTTTTTTATAACCAATGCTTAGTTAAAGACAAACAAATTTTTCGTAAGTTTAAAATTTAATTTTCTGCCGTTTTTTGCTAAACAAGTTCTTCTTTTTAGTCGTTAGCACTCTTGGCAGAGTGGTCGTGGTCATAAGGAAAGAAAGGATGAGTGGCACGCTAGACAATGTTCCGCCACTCCGCTCTCATCGCCTGTCTAGTGCACTGGTATAAGGGGTTCCCGACTGCTGCCTTGACCTGGTCGGTGCCCTGCCGCGTGCTTTTGTGTCTTAAATTTTTCCTCAACTATCAGGTGCTCCACGGAGTTCGCGGAGCGTCGCGACTAATGCCTAAAGAAACTTAGAATCCGAGCCTGAACAATGGACGACAGCCGCTACTTGATACAGAGCTCCTGGAGTTCGTTAGTCCGGAAGGCTGTGCATGGGATGTTCAACCTTCTCCTCCAACATCACATTTCAAGAGCATCTATCTTTCTCCTCACATATTCTCTCAGCGTCCATGTCTCAGCTGTGTAAAGGAAGATAGGAAAGACAAGTGCCCTTACAATTCCTTACAAGGCGAAACATGTAAGAAATCAATACTGTTTATAGCTAAAAGGTTATTTTTATACATTAATAAGATTTAATTATATGCGCATAGCCGCCTGTTAACCCTAAAACGGTAGAGTCTAATTTGTCTCTTACAAGCGAAGACTGCAGGCGGCCAATTAGTGCCCGGTGCGGCCCGCAACGCTCTAATGACAACCCACGCCGCGCGCCTCGTGTGTCATATTGATTTATTCTTCATCACAATTTAATAAATATCAGCGTTATAAATACTATTTCCACTCTTTATTTATAGATGCATTTACCTACTAAGATGTAGCGCTAGTAGGAAAAAATGGTAAAATATGAGATCAATCGAATTGGTATTCAGATCAAGTAATAATCAGATTGATCCTGGCTTCAGAGTCTCTATACTGCTTTACGCCTCGGAATTGGTTTTATTAACCACTGATACATTTGACAACCGGGACCGATGTGCCCTTCGAGGCAGAGTCTTTTTTTTTTCAAAAAATCATACCTGACTGTCTAATAAGGAGGAAGGATGTTGTAAAAGGATATTCCCTCAGCCTGTAATGTCCTAATCAAAATGGAAACTACAACCCCTGCAGCAAGTTGCGATCTTAAATCGACGCTCAGGCCATTAGATCACAGGGGCACAAACAATATGTTATTTAATGCAATACAATTATTATAAAAACATATTTTAAATATATAATCAAACCTAGCATACCTACATTTGAACATTCTTGACTAATTACTTACTATCATTGTTTACAACAACTCCTTATTTAGTTACATAATAAAAATAACGTTATAAAAGTCCATAATTTTGCTATAATTTGTATATACTAGAATCGCATGCACGTACTGAACTATTTCAATACGGGGTCCACGTATAAGATAGTTGTTAACCCTAAATTCGTCTGCATCTAATTTGCCTATTCCGCGAGAAGACTGCTGGCGGCCAATTAGTGAACCCGGGGCCACCCGTCCGCTAATGACAGCCCGCGCACGAGTCGCGTATCATTTTAATTGTTTTTCAGAACAATTTCAATTTAATACGTGTAACGTGAGATGGTATTTTTGATGCAAAATACGAAATACTTTTTACTAGTGCTTATGTACGCGGAATGTCAATTCCAAGTGGCGTAATGTAATACTTCAGTGATACACGAGCCTCTGAATGGAAAGTGCATTTTTAAAACTTAATTTGATAATATAAGATACATTTAGAGCTTCAGAAGAATTAAAGAATGGCGTAATATTGAGTATATCTGCCATAGTAACATTATACTATCACAGTGCTTCATACGATATAATTTAAAAAGGAGATACAATAATTGGGTCTATTTTATGTCAACATTTAGAACCGTCATGATAAAAAAATGCGTGCATATCCAGTTGTTAATAATATTGTTCTCTTCAGCATTTATTTGCATTTCTTTTTATTCTTTCGTATTAAATTGAGCTGAAAATAAAAAGTGAATGTAAATAAAACTCCTATCGGTCGCATACACTTAGTTTTGAGTAAGTA
Organism: Leucinodes orbonalis; assembly: GCA_019425675.1. Taxonomy (NCBI): domain Eukaryota; kingdom Metazoa; phylum Arthropoda; class Insecta; order Lepidoptera; family Crambidae; genus Leucinodes; species Leucinodes orbonalis. The sequence goes on along the minus strand of PQWD01006843.1, from coordinate 26,905 downwards.
TGTACCAGTATGTTCTAGTTTTATAACGAAATATAAATATTTAAATCCAGTGCCATCTCTTTATAGATTTAAATTTATCATAGAAATACAATATAAACAGGTCAAACTCTCCCTTTTGAGATACAAAATAGTTCATTGAATAATTATAAGTAAATATACATTGTTTAGTAGCTGATAACCCTGTATGACGTCAAATCGTTTCGTCAGAGCAATTAGTTCGTTATACCGAGGAAGCTGCTGGGCCAATTAGGACGAGTGTGGCCCTTGCACTTTTAAGTGATAACCCTGCAGCAACTAACGTCACAAGCTTAGTTCATAGCATCCATTATTTACCCAAGATAATAATAGAAACATAAGCTGCATTTACTTCAGAGACATTGTTATGATAAACGCATCTCTATGCTCTATTTATTTATCTTTTAAAAGCAAGAAGAAAATCTGCTAAGTTGTTAGTAGGCTACTGTCAGTGGCGTGCACTCCATGTATGAAAATAAGCAGTAAATGCCCTGTGTGTCCAGACAACCCGGAAAATCGCCAATATATTAAATGATTACCACTTATTAGTCCATATTTGTCTACAGATTTGAAACCATACTCCATCTGATGTCTTCAACAGCATTCAGTTTGACAAAAATGAAAATTATTTATTATTTTTGCGATTAGTGTCACTTTGTATACCCTACTCATAATCTCTATGCACGCCACTGGCTACTGTCACATATAAAAATGTACTAATGGTTATTTCGGCAAAATAGAAAATACATGTCATCATACAAACATTGAATTAGTTATGAGTAGACGTATCAGTGCACCTGGATATTGTGCGGCGACGCCGGAGGTCAATCAGCCCTGATTAATTTGTCATAACACACGCATTGTTGTAGCCTGTTTATTAATTAACCGAAGTTAATTACTAAATAGAAATACATCGGATACACGTTATGGAAAAATATTTCGGGGATTACGGGCATGTTGATGGTGAATTTAATCGGATAAAAATAATGGAGTCGAAATATTTTTCATCTCTCTTCCTTTCTTCTTACTGTGTTAACAAAGTCAAACTAATGATTAATCAAATAAACCCTTTTATCCGCTGTAAATCGTGATAACGGTGTTCACATTCATAATTTCAGAACAGGACCTTTATGGTCAACATATAATTATTATCCATCATCATCATCAGCTCATTATACGAACCTACCGAGGGGCACGAGCCTACCCGTATTGGGTGATTAGGCCTTAGTCGTCCACGCGGGCCTAGTGCGGATTGGACGAATTCACGCACAATCTTTGAATCTCTTCGCAAACGTGCGTGAAGGTTTCCTCACGATGTTTTCCTTCACCGTAAGAGCGTCGGATAACGTACATATAATTTCGAAAAATCGAAAACACATTGGACGTGGCGGGATTTGAACCACAGTCCTCCTGGTAGGAGAGCAACAGTCCACACCATTTCGCCACCGACGCTCAATATAAGCTTATTATTATTATCAATATAAGCTTATAAAAGCAAGTAAAATGTGTGATTATGTTTTTGGGCTTCTCGTCAAATATCAATTTCTGTCATACATGCCATTATTTTATTAAAAACCATAAATGGCCTACATAAAAATAAAATAACTTTATCTCTTTACGCAACACATTCAACTATGTAAAATGTAGAGAACGCCTGTTTCAGTAACTTTTCTTTCGAGAGTTCTAATTCAGCTTCGCGAATAGATTCCCATCTATTAACCTCCAGGCATTCAAATACAGTTCAAGATCATTTGTGTCTGTTGAAAAAATTCGTCAGCGGCGAATAAAGGGTTAAGTAAGCATAAAATAATTATGATACCTGGATTATGTTTTTAGTTAATCAATTAACAAATATAATAATTGGTATGGTATAAAAATTAATAAAGATACTATTAAAAGCTAACCAAGTCGATCACCGTTCATAAACAAGGTATCCATCAATTATGAGAGAGCATTATCCAAAAAGGTACATAATTGGTTCTGACGTTAATCCTCACCGCACAAACACTCATTATGCTTGAGATAAACAATAATGTTGTCCATTAATTGTGCCCAGTAATTATAAGTACAGAAGAAACAGTGTTTATAATTAAAGCGAATGAAGCATTGCTGCAGTACTCCGTGTAGTGAGTTCTAATGAGCCACTTGCTAATTAGAGAATAAACAAGTCGGATACGGGATTCTAATTGGCTTTTGGGACAAACATGTCGCCCTGTCGGCTAACTATACTCACATTTTTATAGGACAACAAAAATAAGCCGCAGCGAAAGGGTTGCCTCGGGAAGATCGTGCGTATTCGTGGACTACACTTGAGAAATAAATCAACTTTATTGTATTCATACGACTTTATTGATCTAATTAATATCTTCTACCTATTTGTAGTGACCCATTACTGGCTCAGTGTTTTTATGTTTCAAGCTTTTAATTTGACGTGATGGGCATCTATCTGTCTGTTTCCCAAGTAAAATAAATCAATTTAAATATTTTTCAGTGTGGTCTATAAATGTAGCCTTTTAAATTAACTAATTTACCTATATTATTTACAAAATGACAGTAATTTAAAACTAAATTTAAATTACCATTAATTTAACATGGAAACTATGAAAGAACTCATTACTATTAACACTTTTGTAGGCCAGTTTTATTTTTGTTCTCTACAGAATCGCCTAACAAAACTTTAAATAACTTTATTTTGAAAGACAACTCCTTTCGTTTATCTATGTTTGATAACAAAGCAACACGGTCACGATGCTTTTATTTATTTAAAATGTATTTATCTTATTATTACTTTCTTTTAAAAACATCATATTTTATCCGCTCTATGTAAATACAACTCAATTAAAAATTTGTAATTTCGAAAAGACCAGTAAAATCGTCAGTTCAGACAGAAACATAAAATCAGAATGCATGTAATAATGACCAAAACTATATTTTCGAAGAGTTTAAAAAAGTTGAAAAAGTTTCTTGTAGACTACAAATCGTAAGCTCAATAATTAAGTCATACAAGCACTAACGAATTTTTATTTATAGAGGAGATGCACACATGTTGCAAATGTAACGAACTAATTATTTTAAAAACCTAACTCCGTTGCGGGGTGCAATAGTTTCCGAAGAGCCCCGCCACCGCCAGAGATCATTAGGCGGACTCTTCAAAGCTGTCGCGGCATTACACTAATTGACGCAATTAGAGGGATTGCCGAACGGAAATAAAAGTCGGCTCACCTTCATGAAACGCCGGCCCGCCAATTAGCTTAGCAACTCGTAATTAGCCCGTTCAGCGCACTTATGGCCGTTCAGTCTCTTACACGATATATTCACACACGGCAACTTTTGTGTTCATTTTACAGAGTCCGACTTATATATTCACAGTCACTGAAAAAGTTTTCTCGCGATCGCGTGCGGTAGAGTTGGGAGCGACGAAGGTACGTGAATGCGACCCGACCGCTCGACAGCGAATGAGTCGAGCGTCGAGCGAGAGGGATCGCCGATGCGAGGCGGGGTGTGCTTTCCTTGTCCCGTAAAGCTCGCCCATTGCAGAGCTTTTTGCACGACCGACGCACTTACGACCCTCTGACGTTGGAGCGACGCTTAACTCTGTAAGTGGGCAGATTCTGTGCGCTATTGCATTTAGGCCTAAATAAAAACGATACCGAATCAAATTACCGATCGGACGAATGAGTTTTTACTTTCATATATTATTCCTACTGCTGATTTCGAATGTCAATAGTTAAAAAGTTTTGCGTAAAACGGTTTTATGCGGATATAAATTCTCACATATGAGATTCCTGTGTCCTTATATGGGAACATAATTGTGAATAAAACTTGTACGAATTTTTGCCTACATTGTGTAATTAAAATGCATAGTACGGGATGGCTCATCCATCATTGATAAAACCAGTCGGCGACACCTCATTCATTGCATTTGTGCCCGGGTTTACATGAGGGCAAAAATACAATAGCCTAGCGATATTAATTGAATACGCTTTCAATAGCGAAGTCTACCTATTCAGTAGTTCACAATTTGATAACATATTATGTTTTCTATAAGTAGTCACCTAATTGAAACCATTTTCATATAATTGTTGCATTCTCCAAAATGTTCTCAATAATACGTTAGAAGTAGGTATGGAAGAGAATTATGGATTTTATATGAACTACACACCCAACAACCTAGATAAGGAAAACAGTTATGAGGTGGCATTTAACTGACATTTTACCTTCTTAAACTAACCTGTAATTATTGACTTATATGACTCTTTATGGGTTTAGCTTGCATCACATTTTGTGTTTCATAAAATCATAAGTGCGAGAAATTTAACCTGTACCATGGACGTAAAAAAAATACGATCAGAGTCTCGCTTACAAAAAAGTGTGACAAAATTTGGCCTGATTTTGTAAAGAAAACAAAAAATATTAAGTCATTTGGCGCGCATCTGCCAACAGAACTGAAAATAAAACCAGAAAAGAGCGTGAAAAAAAACCTGAAAAGAACATGTTCAGTCAAATACAAAACCCAAGTAATCAAAACTCGAGGGAAAATAAAACAGTAATTACTATTCATAAGTACCAACAAAATATTTGTCAAACTGACATAGGCAGCAGCTGTAATTTCAGGGACATTTAATGTATATAATCAGTCTTAATTTTTTTGTCCATGACCTGTACTTAAAAACGAAATGATAAGTTCAGTTAAAAATGCAACCGCATGACTCAACCTGAACATTACAGTATCTAATACCATATAAATTTACTGTAATATAAGAACCCATATAATTAACGTCCCTAGTTTAAATAATATCATCTTCTGCGTTATAAAGGCAAACAGCCATCAACAATAGAACCCTCAAGCTGTCTTGTTATCCATCTTTTCTTATGCAAGTACTCCATTGAATCAATTACGTCGGTTGAAAGGGCTGCTATAAAGCATGATTCATTGCCTTTGCCCATAATAGTTTTTAATTAATATTTTAAAAGGGTACAGGTAACAGCACAAGTTTTGATTAAGATTGCAAATGCAGTATTCATGAAAACAGTTGGCTTCATGTATAAGTAATTTACTTGAACTGAACTTATTAAGGTAATTTGTTAACTATAAAGAAAAGACTATTTTCAATTAGGAGTATTGTTTTTATGCAATTACCATTAAGCCTGTAATTGACCATCAATTGGTTCAGCTTTGGTGGAATTAATACACTTTGAGAATAATTTCTCAATACACTGCTAACAAACGAAATTAACAAAAAGCTGCCATATAGGGCCTGTCATATTAAAACTAGAATCAGAGTCCTTCATTCTTTCAATGAGTCCAAGGATTTATTTTAAGATATTTTTAGATGGAGATCTTATTGAAATTAGAATTTAAAATATGATATTGTACTTATACTCACTGGCCCACAATACAATTTACCATTATATTTTTAAGTTCAAAACTAATAACGATTGACTTTTCCAATTGACTGTACCTCGAGTACCGTGATTAGATATGCGATAGGGAAAAGACATTATAACATGTCCACTCCACTTAATATTCCTTTTGTTAGCCGACACAAGCATAGTACCTAATACTTAACTCGCCTACGTTTTTTGCATTCTATTCAAAAGCTGAAATAATAGTAGAGCAGGTTATAGCTTTGATTTTGTAGGAAAGGACGTAATATGTATGTACCTGTATGGTGTAATGGTTAAAACTTCGCTTACTACACCAAGGGTTGCGGGTTCGATTCCCGGGCAGTACAGATTTTCGTGTCCATGAACATGTCTGTTTATATTTTTCTCGGTGTTTCTATGTGTAATATGTATGTATTTACAAAAAAATATACAAGTACGTTTATCCGTTGTTTAGTACAAGCTAATGCTTAGTTTGGGGCTAGATGAAGCTATGTAAATGTCATTGAATAATTATTTGATATTATTAAAAACTGTGTACAATGCATATTAACGTTAACCTGCAACAATTTACTAACTCCCCCTTTTTCTAGAAAGACTTTTCGCTTATAGTCCCTGAACGCCTTCACAGTTTGAAGCGAGTGAAAAGCACAGGGAGGTCTGAGCTTTCAAGACGTTCTTTTTCTCCAATTATAGATTAACGTTTAATAGCAAATGAACAGTACAGGTACATACCCAATTATCTATCAAAAAGCTGACAAACGCGTAGCTAAATAGAACAATGGCCCCTTTGATTTAGCACTTTGCACAGAATGGCACAATTTAACACAACCAACATGACATGAATAAGCAAAAATTTCTAAATAAATCGAAGGGAATGCCTTGCTTTTCTATATCAATTTGCGATCCATTCAACACAAGCCCCGCAAAAAACAAGGATGTCGCCTTTTACTGTAACTGTACTCGATAAGAAATAAGTTGCCGATTTTAAATTTCATATTTTTATTTTTTTACATAATATAGTTTTTAAATAATATCATATTTAACTCTTTGTAATTTAATATTTTAAAGCAATAGCACTTAGGTGATACTGCTTTTAAAAAGTTTAAGTAATCTAATAATTTGACTGAAATGCTGAAAATTCAGTTGCTCTAACATTCATATTCATCAGCTCATTATACCTCCCCACCGGGGGACATAAGCCTACCCGTTTAGAGTGTAAAGGCCTTAGTCGTCCACGAGTAACCAGTGCGTCGACTGTACGCACAACCATTGCAGGCGTGTTTCTTCACGATGTTTTCCTTCACATTAATGGCGTCAGATAAACGTACATATAATTTCATAAATTCGTACCGTTTTCGGAACAAGTTATCGCTGTTCGCCACAGGTGGCCCTCAAAGCTTCACCGGACAAGTGGCGAGCACTGATGATCCTCAGCCCTAATAATTATTAAATAGTTATACAACCACCTTAAGGGTGACCCAGAGTAAGTATGCTAACCTCGGCTTAGGACGTTGCAGGGGGGCAGGTAACTTAGTAAATATGCGTGGCAGGATTTGAACCTGCACCCTCAAAATCGGAAGAAAACAATCCACACTAATGAGCCACTAACACTATCTAACATTGAATTATTGAAAATACGTATGTAGCGTAGGACGTCCTCTGGCCCCGCTGGACTAACACTTGAGAAAGGTTGCTGATAGAAATTGGGTGAGATAGCAGAAGACCAGGGTATCATCGTAATTAGGGCGACTATAGGCAGAAGAGAGTGAAAGAAAGAAATGTATTTTTAATCCAATATACACATATTGATATAATCAAAATGAACATATTTTAGAATGACAATAAATTTATCTAATGAGTTTCATTTAATGAAGCACCTTGTTATCGCATCAAGTCCATACATCACCATATCTTGTAGCTGTTCGTCAAACGAACGCGAACCCGATGCACGAAACTCGTTACAGGCATCGATAAATCACGGCACATCACTACAGCCCAGCTACATAGACGCATTTATTTTCTATGCTTGTTTAATTTATTGGCATGTAACTCGAGACATGTTCGCTCACAAATCATCTTAGCTTTACGTCGATTTCGGCGTTTCTCCGGCTACCGAGGCCTACAGGAAGGGTTATATAAAGGAGTTTTATGACAGCCCAGCGTCTGTACAAAACGTCCCAGATCCAAATTGTTCCACTACATAAGGTTCTTAATCGCGTGATTTTAATTCGAAGTGATCTTGTCCCCTTTACGCCACGATTTTGTTGAATAGATAATAATTTCCATTTTCTTCTAGTATAAACGGAACCTGTTTGTATTTAAACGACTCTTTATTGGATCTCATTCATAACATTCGCTCTTTTCTTTGCTTGTTGAGTATAGATAATGGTTTAATGTTTTGAATAGAGTTCCTATAGAATTGTCCTTTCAGTCGTATTAATAAGTAATTATTATTATTTTTAACATATGGCGCAGTAATTTTTTCGATCGTCACATAAAGATAAATTTAATGTTGCAATAACATTATTTCCTCAACTTAATTATAAATATAAAACTTATATATTAAATTTTATTGTAAATATTGAGAAAAAGTCAGAATAATGGTTTATTGATTGAAGTTATTGTTCAAATAGACTAACTTTATTAATATACCAACTTTAGTTAAAAGCAAAAACTATTTATTGTTTTAATAACAATTCCTCCATAAGGAGGACTTGTTGCCGAGTCAGCTTATTTGTTAGTAAGGTCTAAAATTAATGCCTCAGTTAATGTTAACCTTTTATAGGTATTCTAATGGTGCCCACTATGTTACGTACATGAGGTTCTGTAAATTGTGTATCTGTGTTATATTTACACAGATAAATGTATTTAGAAATTTATCCGCGTAGAAACTTAAAAAATGTGTCAATCTCATTTTATTATAATATCGTTTAATATGCAAAATTTAGCGTTTAATATTTATCGTAAATATTACGCTTCAGCACCCAACAAAAGGCGTAAAGACCGTTGAATTTATCACCGGCGTAAGATTTAAGTCTTATCCTCAAAAAACGGAGTTCCGTAGCGCTTTCATTGAATTCGACTTAAGCAATTAATCACTCTTATCGGACTGTTTCCTCAAGTTTTTCGGGGTCTGACCATTTGGCGGTTTAAACGGGCTATTGTTGTGAGGTGGCGATGGCTTTGTGGGCTCGGAGCGACGTGTATTGTGAGACTGATCGAGACCGTGCGTACGATTTGTCCCGAATTCTATTAAGGCGATGAGTTAGTGAATGCTACTGATGCTGATTAATGGTGTTCATGTAGCACTTGCTTTTGTCGCGGAGTTCTTTAGGGATAACGACTTGAAACAATTAGTTATGTCTCTTGATATTGACACATATAGGGAAACCAAATCTAATCTTCGCTGAAAAACCGCGTCCTGACATGCTTTTATAGTACTTGGACAAATGCTGAGTAAAGTATTGGCACTGATTTTTAACTGGTGTAATAACCGTTGTCTCAATGATTACACCAGATTGATCATCAAGTTCGAATTCGAATTCTGTAAAATATTCAAGTATTGGTGTAACTTGTTAAGAATATACCACAACGCTTAATCTCCACAATAGCTATGTTCTGCAGTAAAGTCTGAGCTGCGCCGCAGTCGGCCGTTTTAACCTGATGATGATACGTAGCTTATAATCAATCTCTGCATTCAAAGAAAACAATGGCAGCACTTTAAACTCTAAAATACACATTACTTACGTCGCATAATGTAATAATCCGAAAAAATACTTTACAATTATTTATTTTATGATATTAAAAATATGATGAATAAATGAAATTTAAAAGTAGCAATAATAATAATAGCATATAATAATAAACAAATAAAGATAATTCATTTACATTTTTGGGCATTACTATTGATGAGCTTCTTTACTGGAAAAATCATATTACGATCTATGCAAATAAATCTCAATCGATTTATTTTTTCAATCGCACTTTTGACTGAAAAATACGAGCCGCACTTGCGGTCTACCTTGGTTGTGTCAGTACTTAACTACTGTATAATTATTTGGGTAGTTCTGCCGGCATTATTAGAGCTTTCAGAGAACAAAAAATGTATCCGTGCATTTGATAATACGTGAATCCCTAGTTCTTGCAGGCCATTCTATAGTTTAACACTGTTAGCGTTAGTTTAAAGGCGTCATTTCCAATATTTACAATTATTCCAAAATTTAATATCGGACTAAGTTGAAATGAGCTGTTAGTTCGAATTTTGTCAAATCAAGAAGCTCACAAATGATTATCAGGGGATCGAACCTAACATATTTGAGGTAGTTGCCGACTAAATACCTACATGAACATTAAAAATAATAATTAATATAATAATCGAATAAAGAACTTTGTAGAAAATCACTGCGTGGTTTACCAAAGCAATTAACCATTTATGCCTCCATGTTAACATCGAGTCTTGAATAAACATGTTTGTATTGTGTTACTATTGCTCGTATAAGGTAAGGTTATGCAAATGCGTCAAGTGCGCCCTATTAAATAAACGCGTGCTAAAAGAAATTATAATTATTCTAAATACGGTTAAAGTTTACGAGCTCTTAATGCCTCGTTTCCCCCGCCTCCCGTGAGCCTCGCAAAGAAAACAACGAAACGGGAATTGCATAAATTAGACGAGGCACCTTTCGCCAGTTCACAAACGCTAATGACGGCTTAAGGAACACGCGAGCATCACGTGACTGAGCAGCGATTTACCTGTGATTTTTAATACTAGGTAAACAGCGAATAATGTTTAATGAGTGTGTGACAGACGTTAAAGAAAGAAAACTTGAAAACCAGAAACATTAGAGTCCGATTTTTCGAAGCTATTTATGTTAAAGATTACGGCAAGGAATATTCCAAGTTATTTTAAATTTAACATTATATGTTTATTGATAATGATACTTATAAGTGTTCTTTAATTTATGTTGGATATTAAAGTAGGTAATTGTTAATACTGTTATCATTCATTTTTCTTTTTTTCTGCGATATACCTACCTACATAATATTCATTTTATAATAAAATGCTACTATCAACACATAATATAATATGTTAAACAATTACAAAACTCTGAGACAATTTACATTTGAATGCTATTATATTAAATTTGGTACGTTGGTAAATATTATCTCGAAATGGAAAGACACCGGGGCAGAAGCACAATTTAACAAATTCAAGAATAATTTCCAAATCGCTAGTCCTTAAGACAATGGAAGTAGCGAATTAGGGCGCGAATCCGGCGCGAGGAGCTTTATTACACCAACTCGAGTAAACAAATTTAAATAAGCGCCGAACTTGGCTGCAATTATACGCGACGTTTAATTACTCTTCAACATTATCTTTCAAAGAATGAAAGTAATTTATTGGCTTTAAAATAACATTTTGCCAATATTAACAAGTTCAACACAAAACATTAAAAAAATAACAACATCACGTTATAAGAACAATGGAAAAACATATAAGAACAAGAATTTGTTTTGTCTTATTACATCAGTTACCTGCCAAAAGAGAATCCGGTCAAAATCGATCCAACCGTTGCATAGATTACCCGTAACAAACAGATAGTAAAAAATGTTAAATATGTAGGTTTTTTAATATCCGACACACACTCCTATTTCAATTATATGTAATAGATAAGCACATCTTTTGTCTCGGGTGTGGGGCGTTGATGGAGAATAATAACTATCAGTTGATATATATGTTCACCATCAAAACCGCTCTGTCATGGTCAGGCGTATCACTTACCATCAGGTGAGAGTCGTGACCTTTCTGTACACTTAACATAAAGTTTTTTTTTAAAGTTCGTGCATTACCCTGTGCGAAATGGTGGGCTTAAACGACTTACATCCTTAGATAGTAGCCGGGACAAACAGTCACTGTGGTTTTAGAAATATTGTACCTTTATAAAATTATTTGTTTATTTTTCGATGTCTAGAATCAAGTTTAGATCATTTCATGATACGGGGGTCGTGGGTTTGAATCTCGCGAACGGTTGTCTGATGTTAATGAAATAAATTATCAGATGAGCTTCTAAACTCATGTTCATCGCGAAATTCATCACCATGTTTGGATATTTTTATCCAAAAGTATGTAAATATTTAAACAATACAAACATGTTAGTCACAAAACGTACTACGTTTAAAACAAACGCGTACTTAGAAAACCGTGTTAACATAAGCACCAATTACAAAAGTGCTGAGAGCCTGTGAGAAAGCACCCATTCATTGAGAGATACGTTCAAACAGAATCAGAGCCTAATTATTGGCGAATAAAAACCCCGCAATCAAAGAACAAGGTCAATAGAAAATTATCACTGAAGCAAACTCTCGGTGCCATAAAACGGTTCATTTGTGTAAAACGACAGGGCGACCACCTATTAAAAAAAAAACGAATTTTATTATTTGTTTTTAGATTTTAACAATATGTTTTGTCAGTTTTCTTAAATTTATTCGTTTATTTTTCAGCAACATGTACCTACTGTATGAGATACAATTCCTAGTATAGTACAAACGAAAACATCGGACTATGACCATTAATTGCGATTATTTTAGTTTTCGCTTATGAAATTATTTATGTCAAACAAGAAGATTCCCTTGCAAATTACAAAAATACTTTGAATGCAATAAAAATTATTGTGGGAATACTATAGGTTGCTTTTATTTAATACATTAAAATAATTCGTTTTACTACGATTAATGACATTTTATTACATCTTTTTTTTAATTTGACTTTATTAAAAATATATTATTATATTGTCACTTCATTATGGACAACCTACAATTCATAATTCGAGCGTTAACTGCAAGACGCCCGCAAAAAATACGCTGCAACTCGATTAGCGAGCGTAACGACGACCATGAGCTTATTGGAAAACCTAATAAATAATATTAGGTAATCGTACAAATCGAAGACTGTTTATTTTCATGTTTCTCAGCAAAAGTATGAAATGACCTTCACAGATTTGCTTGTACTAATTTATTTTTAAGACTTTTTTGTTTTCATTCGACGTTGACGGCTTATAAGAATAAGTTGGTTACCGGGAGTCAAGCCGAACTAGGCGCAAAGTTCCGTGAAAAGAATGTAGTTCTGCCAACAGCATACTGGTGCAGTCATCAGATCATTAAGGCATGTTTTCAAGGAACTGATTCGTTGAAGAAATTATAATTACTATGTTTTTTTATTTATTTATAATCTATACATTTTATCTCTTATTCTTATGGATAGGAGAAAAAAACTACTGCTGTTACGGACATGGCGTCTACTGTTGGAGCTTTGCCTCATTTGATTGTGGGTTCGAATACCACATGAGGGATAACATTGTGGAAGTCATTATGTGTAGGGGTTGAATTACCTAATTATCTAAAAAGTAAATGATTCCGTGTTTCGGAAGGCGCGTTATCTAAGCTGTCGGTCTCGGCAACGTATAAGGCGGTCTTTACTTTTTTTATCTTCTATATGCAGACATTTGACCGCCATCTCACCTGATGGTAGGGATGTGGCCGAGGATGGATCATGCCTGCCTAGAAACAGCCTATTCACTCTTGCCTTGAAGACGGCCAGGTTGTAATGATCGGCGAACACATTAGGGGGCAAAGAGTTCCATTCCTTTGCGGTACGCACTAAGAACGAGGCACCATAGCGGGCTGTGCGGATATGTCAACCACGTAAGGATGAAACGCTCGATTGCATCTTGTATCCCGATGGTGAAAAGGGGCTGGTGGAATTAACTCGTGTTATTTCATCGCACACTCACCGAAATGTGGCCTGTAAAAAATTAAATACTTAAAACTATTTCAGAGGTCGACAACTTGTTGTTAAAAAATGTGACTGCTTACTCGATAAGATTATTTTTCCTAACCAGTAAATTTCACGAAATCATCATCAAAAACTTATTTTTGTGTCGATCAGCTTCTGAATGAACTATATACATTAACATTGGGTATTTAAAAACTAATTAACTCGCAACAAGCCCAAGGTCTGTTAAAGTCAATAACAATGTTACTGTTTCAGCTCCTTATAGAGGGAGCTATTTATTATTTTTTTGCTAATCAACGCAATTAGGCGTAACCCGTCCATAGTGCTTTATAAAAAGTAAGGCCAAAACCTACTGTAGCGTAAAATTGTAACCTTTTTCCGTCACCGGCGTTATTTCGTAGTGGGGAAAAAGTTACGTACGTGCAGCCGTCGATGCGATGCCCCGATGATATGAAGTTCAATATTGACAATTGTTGTATGAGTTATTAGATATATATCAGGGTAAATACTCTGGGAGGTGCGCAGGCTGTGCTCCATTTCAGTTTTAGGCGCATAGAGTCGTTGGAACCACAAACGTAGACACAGTTATTTTTTAGGACGAAGAAAACGTTAATAAACAGATACTTTACCTTTGTGGTAACGGCGTTTAATTGGGAAAATAGGTTAGTAGGTAAAACAAATATCCACTGTCCACCGCTATATACGAGTATGTATGTAAAACATATTTTGAAATATGTAATGGCAACGTCATTAATTGATGAATTCAATTTGCATATCATACCATTAATAAATAAAAATTTGGGAGGGGTAAGTGAACGACGCTCTTACGGTAAAGACAAACATCGTGAGAAAACATGCACGCACGCCTGCAAAGAGATTCAAAGGTTGTGCGTGAAGTCGGCCAATCCGCACTTGGCCCACGCGGGCGACTAAGGCCTATACACGTATAATAAGCTGATGATGATGAAGTAAAATTTAGGCGTCCGGTAAGTGAACCACACGACGAAACACAAAGCAAGGCGTTGTTTTACATCGGGTTTTCTGTGAGACCGTCACATCACTCCAGGCAAGGCAGTCCATTTGTGTCCAAGCATGGAAGTGTTGAAGACCACGCTTAATTTAATTAAATTAAATATTCTCGAAGTTTTTATACCTATCGTAACACGATACAATTAAATTCTTAACTACATATTTTAATTTCTTGTATTATTATGTTCAAAATCTTCATTGTTTGATTATTTATTTCCTTCATTCTAAGACCTATACCTAAAGTTTCGTATTTAATGAGTGTCATCTAATGCTTTACAGAGACGTCAACCTTTAAAATAATGGCGTTTCAGAATATCGCTTAAATAGTAACAGATTTACTTAGCTTATATGTTCGATCAGTCAGTTCAAATGACTTATTCTTTAAATAGGTAGCTTTAATTTACAACAGGAAAATAGTAGATTTGGTCAAAGGATAATCAACAGGTTCTCCAATGTAATCAATTTCTTTGAGCGTTTCTGTTCTCTTTAAGAACCCAGTCAACATCCCAATTTATAAACATACCATGCCTTAGCGATTTCAATACGTTGTGGCAAATTAAAAAAGAACCCAGTAAAAAAGTATCGGTCGTTTTCAAATGCCAGTAACAAAAAAGCGTTGAAAATGTCAACTTTCTTAAAAAAACGAACAATTCGTGCAAATCAAATTGGCCAGTGGCAATGTGACAAATCGCAAAATTATCTATGCGGCTTACAGTAACAAGGTCTATGGGCCCTACCATGTTTCCATGGGAAATGTAAACACGGGGGAACCCGGAGTATTATGGTTATGCTAATCCAAAAATTAGTCGATAAACGGTCGGCGGCATAAAAAATGCTGCTCTTCTCGATACAGATGACGTAATAAACGGATTAATAGTTTTATGTTAAACGGTTAAGTACCTATAAATCAAAGTGCCTATACAAAATAGATGAGTATTTATTGAATATTAATATGAAGGCTTAGTCGAGACATACAGTTATTAATATTTATATGTTTATTATACATGTAAGTTGTACACTATGATAAGTTAAAAAGCAATTTTATGAAACCATTGAAACATAAACTTAAATAGTTTTTAAGGGGTTGCTAGACACTAGTCCAAACTTTGTAACTAAATTCTATATACATAATATCATACATTTAAAAAAATCTTATAAATGGCATGAGGCACCAGCAAATCAACATTTATTCATCGTTTCCATTTCTATTGCTCTTGTCGATAGAGCGACTTCCATTCCTCGGCAAAGGCTTTTACTACGATTACTTTCTCCTTTACTTGTAACATATATGGGTTTTTCTCCAAGGTTTTTCTCAAAACAGAACGTAAAAGAGGCTACTAAACCTGCAATTGCTCCCTTTAAAATGTTTTTGTTCATTAGCATGTCACGTCAAATATACTCAATATTTACTGCGGTCTATTTAAAAGCTGGGTCTGTCCATTCTGAGCAGTGATTTTAACATGTACCTATCCACTAATAAAATAAACTTACCTACAATACCATTAGCCCAACCCCATCCCGTTAGACGCGACGCCACAAAACAAACACCGCTTCACGATATCAAAAGGAGCAAATGAAGTGAGCCCCTGCTCACAATCGTCCATTCAGCACGCGGCGGGGCCATAAAATTAAATAAATCCGTTATTTTTCAGGCTGAGGAGAGCGCGGTCAATCGGCCGGCGATAACGGCCCGCATTTGTAAAGATTTCGCCGGACCGCGCCGCCCGAGACTCCGCCCGAACGATGGCCATACGTTTGCTACGACATAAGAACTTACAGACACGACCTTTTTCACATTATATTTAATTTAAGCTATGTTTTAAACTTTTAATAGACAAAGTTAGAAGCTTATACTAGAACGTTGTCAGAAATTATTTGAATGAATGTCGAGCTACTGGACTTATCCTCGCAGTGTTTTATCAAATTAGACCATAATTTATTTTGCTTATCCAGAGCGTATTTAGAGCTCACTGAATCCTTACGATGTTATAATGTATGGAACTATAAATTAAATTTGTGTTTGTTGGTTGTTAAAGTGGTTTTTTTTTCAGTTTCCGCCGGATTCGATTTCGGTGGAAAGTGGGAAGAATGGCCGAAATTACCGGGTATAAGTGACATCAATCTGTTGTCTCGGGTGATTGGCGGCATAGATGGAGAATAATAACTGTCTATCAGTTGTGTGTCTCATTCAATGCTTCTCTGTCATGGTCAGGCGTATCTCTTACTCTCTCTTAATGTACACTTTTATCCTAAAAAACCTATCGCAGTCCACTTCTGGGCCTAGGTCTTCCCCATTTTGCGCCAGATATCCCGGTACTCCGCTTTGCTCTCCACCAGCGACCTTTCGCAAGTCGTCGGTCTATCGAACCGGAGGGCGTCCTATGCTACGCTTGCCGCTTTCGCGGACACCTAGCAGATTATTAAATAACAAAACCCCTCATTGCGACTACTTGTCGCTGTAAAATTGACAACGAATATATATTTATTAGCCACCTCTAATATTTCACTAGCTCTACGCCGATCATCAGGCACGCACTGCCGGGCTAAGCTGCGAATAAATGAAAATTGATTTTAAGATTGTGCCGCCCGCACTCGTTGACAAACAGCCAGGCTTAGCCGTCGGCCTACGCACGTTACATATACTCTACTAGTGTCGTTTTCTTGGTTCTTATTGATTTCGACGTAAAGATGTTAGCTTTGCGAATAGACCCTTAAGGGCGAAGTTTGCAGACGAATAGAGCCGGTGTTACAATACATTCTTGTAATGATGTTAATGTGTATTTTATTTAGTAGTCATTATAACACTACCAACGAGTATGCGAACTTACTTATTTTACCTTACTAGCATATAGTCGTATGAAGACTTCAAATTAGTTTCATTCATTTTGTTACACAAATAAATTTATTTTTAAGCATCTTATAAGCTTGTAAGTTTTGTTAAAGTGGTCAGTACATTTACCTTGTGATGAATGATATTTATACTGCCGTCTTAACGTCTTCTTAAAGAGTGCATAAAAGTTCTTAAGTACAAATTTTTGACAAATCCACTTAAGACCATTCCATTATCAGGCAAAATTAACTCAATATTCTCGCTTTTGACGTATTTTTTGTATTCTTAGTAGTTCCGGATATATTAAAAAAGAAAAATATATATATCTCCTAAATTAATTCTCCCCCTTTGATTCCCGATACATTACCATGGTAGTAAAAGCAGCCACTGCACCATAAAAAAAAAATCGGCCGTCCAACTTTAAAAAGGTTATGGCGCCGCGTGGAGGGGTGTCAATTAGCCGGGGAGGGGGAGGGCACACGTGACGTCACTCATCTGCATCACAACCGCGCTGATGCAAATTTAAACACAGTTTAAACTCTCCTTTTTTACGTAGCGTAATTTTTCCATTTTGTGCGTCAGTTGGCCATCAGTCGCGCGAAATTTTTATTTAATTAGGCGCACGCATTTTGGTGGGCACGGCTCTTTTGTAATTTTATTGGCCTATTGTGCATTTTTGCTTAATACCAAATTATGCAATTTGAAGAGAAAATAATTGGTTTGACCAGTTATGGCGGCTAAATATTTACATGGCGCAAGTTACTTATACACACTTCTTGTTTATTTCTTAGATACTATCGTTCAAGGAACAATTTTAAACGCTAGATTTATATTTACAATAATTTAATATTTTTTGGCTACAGTGGTTCGTTGTCAGTACTATCGATGATGATACGTTCCTTAGTAAATCAACGAAAATCCTAATTTTCCAGTGAGTAAGTGGTCTGGATATCATTCGAGAAAAAAAAGATATTGTTTTATGTTTTAGGGTTACATTCGAGTTATGATCCAATTTTATAATTTATTTATCTTAACAACCAACTTAAAAACTCTATGAGAACCTTCGTAAATGAAACATACCCAAGTTCCCACTAGGGCCCTCAGACCAGTATCAATGAATAATATATAATTAACATTATAGATGAGGTCAATACTATTTTTCACTGTAGTACCTACATAGGTTCACGAGTTCCCACTAATTAGCATAAAGTGGAATTATTAAATTAGTGTCATCATCTCACATGACTCTATTAAGGTATTGCCTTACATAAAGCAAAGTGCCACCTTTAAAGGTAAAAATTAATTCTTATAAACGAATTGTTCTTACATTATTGGTTTTTTGTATGGTATAAATACCTAACCTTATTTTGCTTAAAAGTCACCCTTTCACACGCTTTATATTGTCACTGAAGAAGCTATGAGTAATAAAAAACTATACACGTCCCAACTTTAATTCAATAGCCAAAATGGATCCGCTTTTTTAAGAGGTGTGGAAACGCATTCAATTAATATTAAAAGATGACTAAAAAAGCCACGTATGCTGAATAAAATTGAAATTATGCGGCGTGAACGCATTACGTCACGAAACTAATTGTGGATGCGATAAAGAAAGTGATTCGTGGGAATATCAGGCGTGTAATGAGCTGTACATTTTTTTTACTGTTTAATATTATAAAGAGAGAGGGACATGATTAAGTTTGGGGTTTAATATCCGGCGGGGATGCGCAAGACATAATGCATTTTGGACGGTCGCTGCAGGGCTGTCAATAGTTGTGTTAGATAAAATATGCGAAGCTTAAATTATGGCGATTACATTTTCGTTTAATGATTGATTATAGATGATGTGGTAAAAATTTTTGTGTGAAAAACTGTCGAAAAATAAATTCATATCATTATCGTCGGCAAGCATATCAGCTACGAGTAGAAGTCACAAAGCGCGGCAGGTAGGCGCATTCCCAGCTAATTCAGTGCGCGTTAGGGGCTGCCATAGCAAAGCAACACAGTCCGTAGTTTGCAAGTTTAAGGTCATCCGCAAACAAGAAACACCTGGCACTAAGTGCATGTTTAGGAAGATCATTAATAAAGATCAAAAACAGTAATGGGCCGATCGTACTGCCCTGGCTCACATCTAATCTTGTATTATAGTCTCTAGACAGAAACCTTCCATCTCTAAAGAATTGCCGGTAATCACGTCAATAGAAAAACTACAATTTGTGCTACAAAGCCAATTTTTGCCAACTTACACAACAAGATGTCATCATCAACTAGGTCAAATACTTTTTTAAATCAAAGTAAGCAGCATCAACCTGCTTTCCTATTGCTTTTATATTGCTTTTGTTTTCCTATTTTTCCCACTACCTTACTTATTCTTGCCCACTACCTTACTTATTTTTCGTCTTCTTTATCCTAAGGTTGCCTGGAAGAGATCGCTTGTAGCGATAAGGCCGCCTCTGCCCACTGTATTGGTTTTTATGGTTTTGTTTGTATTTAATTTATTGTGAGCAATAAAGAGTCTATCTATCTATCTATCTATCTGCTTTCCAGATTCCAGCTCTCCATGAACATAGTTTAAAGGCGCAACTAGATTTGTACCTGTCTGCCGGTATCCGTGTATACTATCATGTAATAAGTAATTGGTTTGTTTTTTTATAAGCTGGCATAATAAAATATTTTTACAAATAGAGAGGAAACTGCTATCGGTCTATAACTGAAAATTTCACCGTCGCATTTCTGGGACTTAAGGGACCCTTTATGTTTTCCAGATTTTAGGGTACTCAGATGTTAACAGTGCAAAGTTATTGCGTTCAATCTTTTGCTAGGTAAACAGGGACCAATGACATAGATTTAATACGCTTTACAGCATCATTTAAATTTTGGTTATAAGTTGGGTCAACTGAAATGCAGATTAAGTTATTACACTCACTAGAGGCAATCCTCATCGCATCGTTCGGGTTGATGGTTAGATTCATCATCATCGTTTTAATGAGCTAATTATGACCACACGAGATTAAAAAAACCGCGAGCCTACCCATATAGGCATTAGTCGGCCACGCGGGCCCAGTGAGAATTCGCCGACTTCACGCACAACCTTTGAATCTCTTCGCAAGCGTGCGCTGGTTTCCTTCACCGTAAGAGCGTCGGATAACGTACATATAATTTTGAAAATTCGAATAATAGTGGTACGTGGCGGATTTGAACCTGCGCCCACCCGATCGGAAGGCCTGTTGCCTTCACCGTCCACACCATTGAACCACCGACGCTATGTTAGATTAGATTGATAGTTAAATGACGAATTTTTTTTGATATCTCAAGGTTTAATCATCTTTATTTTATTTTAACCATTATATACCTATTATTAATTAATTGTAACATAATTCATGCTAGTATTTTTTATTATATGTATATTATCTAATAAAAGATCAATTTGGCTTTCAGAAACACTTGTCTAGAAGACCTTATGTTCTATAACTATATACGCCGTCGGTTTTTAAATATTCGTTGCTTATCATATCAATAACCTTATATATAAAGTTATTTATAAATCGCTATTGAATTTACACAACCCTATTAATTTGCCACATCAACTGCCAGTAGCGAATAGAACACAACAGACGTAACAGTAGGGACGCGCCACCCGTCCAAGCACCGTTTGCAGATAAAACTTCAACCAATCCTACAATTATGAACTTTATTTCTTGGGCATAAGATTCAATATTTACATAAGAAAGTGTAATGCGCGAAAAAGTGTTTGCAGTACAGCTAGGGAGGGACGTGTGTATGACGTTATAAAGTAAAATTGAAGCCGCAAGAGCGCTCAACATGGATCTAATTAAATGATAAGTGAGATCTAAGATTAATGTCCTTGACTAAGCGATGAGAGGCTAGAGTGCTTATTCGTATTCACATCTAGGTCCAAAGATAATGTCCAGTTCATTAAAAATAATGAATTGTGGACGTTTTAATGTTGCGACGCGACGATAATTGCTTCGACCGTTTGTTAGTGGTTTGGTAGAGACAGTTCTTTTGATAGATCAGATTTTAATACAATGGTCAATTAATGATGTAGTTTTATACCTACGTCATTCTGGTATTTAGGCGAGATCTTACTGATTTTATGTGAAGAAGTGGCTGAAGTATGAATTGAAATTGAATTTGAGCATCCCTAGTTCCCTAAATATGGGGACGAAAAACCTAAATTACTCATTCTTTAGAACTTATGTATCTTTTCCAGATAATTGAACTAGCGCCTATTTGGAGACAGCTTCGCCACTTAAGACTTAATAAGGTTATTCTAGAACAACACTGACGACCGCACTAATGGCACGCAATTGAGGGTCCGTTGTACCGCACTGCTCTCGGTATCATGCCATTTAGCCCGTTTTTTGGTTTCGTTGAGAAACCAGGCGTCGTCGTGTATTATACAGTTTTTTGTTATAGTCATATATCATACACAGATAACACCTATACAAATACAAACAAACATATATATAAATACACGGAATCGAACCCGGAACTATGTAGTAGCAGACTTTTGAATCAAATCGGCCGTCATATTTCTTGAGGAACGGTAACGCCAGGTACAGGCAATTTGTACAATAAATAAACTCTTAAAAATTGAGTAGGTATCACTCAATGGCTCGATCGGTTTTATCTAATAGTTTTGGGCAATTTTTTAACCGGTATCAGTTTGGTATAGTGACTAATAAGTTTTTAATTGATAAAACCTGTAACATACTTAACTTTTACCAAACTATACACTTGAAGTAATGTATATAGTTTAACATCAAACTCAACGTACGCCTTGTCCACCAATCAAAATTACAAATTATAACATTGCACATTGTAACAGTATTGTGAAATCATATCGAGACATAACATACAATGCCGTATTACGCCAACAAAAGACTACGCAACGCTTAGTATAACAATTCAACACCAGTAGTAGAGCCCTCCAGTATAACGTACCCTCGCGTTGTGTTACGCTCCTTCAGTTCATGTGTCTGTGGATCTGGACCATTCGGTTTATTCATTCTTTCTCACGGCACTTATTCAGTCGTTAAAATAATCCTTATTTATTCTGCGGTACGGCGGACGTCGAACCAAATGGAGCGTAATCCCGATTCTGCATTAACACTAAAATAAAGATTAGGGGAGAAATATGCACTGTAACAACATTAGCCGTCTTAACTCGCTTACAGGACAATATGCGCTGAATTAATGTTATTTTATGCAAATAATTGCTTTTTTTCTCAACTTCTTTTGATTCTTTGCATTTTAGGAGACATTTTCTAACTGACAGGCCTTTATTTAAACGTAGATTTCATAGGTAGGTACTATAAACAATTGTATACATAAAGTATTTAACATAAAAAAGGAATCAAAATTATTTCACAGAACTGCAGCTTTTGAAAGCAATTGCGCCTAAGCGTGTAGCGTAGTAGCGTGTAGGTAAACAACCGCCATACTCAATCAATTTAGGCAAAGGTCCGCCATTGGGTGATATACCGTGAAATATGCTGCTTCGTGCTTCTTTAGAGCTATACTTTTTTAAGGTTATTTTTAAAAATGGAACATCGCACTTTACACTGTTCAACATTTCAATGTGGACAACATGCCTCATGTAGATATGCCTGCCGTTCCAATTCCCGCAAAAGCAGCGTATTAAAGCGCCGATGTGGGCACTTTGACAATCTTCACAGATCAATCGATCCACTGAATTTGTGGTTCAGCGGTGACGGTATTGCGTCGAAGCGTCCGGTGCCATTACCGAATCGCAACCTCATAGGGTTGCCAACCAAATTAAAATATAGTTGTTGTCAAACACGTATTTGCTCCACGAACAAAGAAACATCTACAGAATTCTCCTAATAATATGAGGAGCAATTCCCATAATTATTATTTTTAAGACGTGATGACAATGTGATGTCGGGCAAACAAGCAGACCCTTGCAATACCAGAGGGCAAAGAAATGCGTTGCTGACGTTTGGGAAAATGAGAATACGCCAGGTCCTATCACTCAGTGTTTTATTTTTGTTATAAGTGTACAGGACGGTCAGGACGTTCACCTGATGTGAAGTGACACGCCCATAAACATTTGCCAGACCTCAGGTCCCAGAAATGCGTTGCCGGAAATATTTATTTATTAAATTTATTTTATCAAATGGAAAATACTCAAGCTATGATGATAAGTTCAACCTAGTTAGTTTAAAGTGGTAAGTGGGAATTGGCTCTTTATCCACTTAAGACATAATAGTTAGTTAATAAACTCTAAAAAAACAACCATAGTGCTGTTATGAACATAAGATGTACGCATAGCTAATTTCCGCAGTAAACTGCCTATATGCATTAAGACGGAAGTTGTTATGAACGATATCGGTTATATACTCTTAGTGTGCTTTGACTGAATATTGTTAATATTTTTTGATCTAAATTTTAAAAGGGCAACCTACTAACATAACTGGTAGATAACGCGTCGCGTGCTGTATGATCGCATACTCCCATTCGCGGGCACACTTCTCGCCGCATGTAGATGCAATAAACATTTAGACAGAGTCAGATGCAAAGAATTTTAGCGTTAACGTTTTAAGCGAAGGTTTTCTCCAGCGCTGAACAAAGATGATTTATTTTACTTGAATCTGGATCAAGTTGTTTACCCTCATAATTTACGTTATTCACATTTACATTTCAGTCATGCTTGCTTCAAAAGAACGAACATCAATTTAAAGAATTGGCCAAGTGCAAGTTGGACTCGCCCGTGGAGGGTTTCGCAGTATTAAATACCATAAATTCAAATATTTTTTATTTATTGAGAGAGCTACTACAGCATTATTAAGAGAAAAAGGTGGTTCACCGTTTATGACGTATATAAAAACTACAGTCTATTAAAGATTTCATTCAATCCAAATTTCGTTTTTAGATTTCATGGTAATGTACATAATATATTTTTTCTAATTTTATTAATCCCATATTTTAGAGGCATTTTTTTAACTTTGGAAGTGTCTCTAGTGAATATTATCAATTATAAAAATAATATATATTACAAACCTCAATATTATTATTCAAGAACTACACATTGCTACCACACGTGTAGGTTCGATGAAAAAATATTTTTTGAGTTTCAGTTCAATCTATTTTTTTTTCAAATTACTTATTTAAACCTTACTCGGATTTTATTATTGGTGCATTGATATAACATGAAAATAATCCACAATATGAACTACGATTAAAATCGCTTTCATGACAGTATCAGAAACTTACCAAAAACAATACGTTAGTAGATTGTTACAAAATATACGCATGGCGTGGCGTACTAATGATCGATAATGCTATTCTATCTTCTGTTATCCTATTAACAAAACCTTTCTATCACTTTTCTAATTCTACGTACGGGGGCGGTAAGGTCGCACGCGACTGCCGCGCGCACAACTTTATCTGACAGAAGTGCGCACGCGCATGACGCCTCGCGGGTGGCAATGTCCACCGATTATGGGTTAAACCTTAGATTAAGCATGTACTAGATGTAGTCATAAGACGTTGCCGCTCTTATATCATTGTAATGCAATACACGTCATGTATCTTTGTCTATCACACGAATCCTAGTTACGAGTAGAAGAGACGGTTGATAGACGTTTGACAACTCTGACGTCGTGTCATTTTGTGGCCTCCAAAGAGGCCAAAACATTACGAGCTGTCGTGCAAATTTTTCACAAAGTGTCATAATTTTAATAAATATTTTGAAAAGAAATAAGTAAACGTAGAAAAATGTCGTGTTCTGCGGTAAATTGTTCTTCAAGAACCACCAAAGGAGGAGTAAAAGACCCGGAATTATCATTTCATAAGTAAATATTTGACGACATTTTCATTCATATTACGTAGTTGTAATGAGACTTATGGATATGTAGTAGTAGACTTTAAATAATGTTAGACATACATTAGCTTGTATTAATTGTAGAAATTACGTCTAAAACAATTAATATTATGCATGAAAATTTAAGGATGTTACATAGTGATGTACTCAACATAGAATTTAATTCCATCGATAGTATTTCTTTAACAGTTTCTTTTATACAATTATTGAATTTTTAGGTTCCCGAAATGTCCACAAATCAGAGAAGAATGGGTTAAAAGTGTAAGGCGTGAAAACTGGGAGCCTACGAAGAACTCCAGGCTTTGCTCAAAACATTTTGAGCAATCCTGTTTCATCGTAGGCTTATCAATAAAAAAACTGAAATCCGATGCAGTACCAACCATTTTTGAAGGATATCCTGGATATTATCAACCTGTTAGTTATTTTTACTATTTAGACCCTTTTATGCGAGTCTTTTCTGTATAACTGGTTAGAGAAAGTAAGTTTTTTGTTTTCTTTAGATAGAAATAAATCTGTTTCTATACTATATATTTTAAAGTTTAAATTGGAATAGCATGACAATAAAAAGCGTACCGATAATGAAGTATGTTGTTTAAAGGCATACAAATAAAGTTCCTTTACAACAAACTACTGAGTGACAGATCTATCCGATCTGTCAGATTTTGTTCCACAAATCGTCGTGGGACTTCTTTCGTGAAACAGACTTTATGTAGAAACTTACACAATCACAAAGAGAATGGCGATTCGCGTAGTTCAAATATTAGAGAAAAAGTCAAACTTGTTAATATTATAAAAGATATTTTTAATTTCACATAGTTGGAAATCATGTTTTTTGAGGAAATGCTCACTGTAGATATCTGATTAAGGACAAAAACAATTGCAAATTGATAATGGCCATTGAATAACTACTTACTGAGTTTCTTGCCAGAGTCTTCTTAATATAATCAAATCTTTGAACCGGTGTGGTAGATTCAAAATACTTTTTAATTTCTTTTTAGGGTTCCGTAGTCAAACAGCAAAAAACAGAACCCTTATAGATTCGTCATGTCTGTATGTTTTTCCGAATATCACATCAACTTTTCTCAGAAAATTTAAAAACTATAAAAATATTGTTATAATTTTGCAAAACATATTTGTGTTCTGTAATCCACATTATAATTTTAACAAAAAAACATGAAAAAAAAATGTTTTTAGGTCGCATATTTTAAACTGAAACTTTTTTTCATGATACCCACTATTGTGGGTTATCAATGTAGGTATGTATGGGTCTTTAAAAATGATAATGAGGCTTTCAGTATATATTTTTTAAATAAAATAATTTTTAAGTTTGAGTTTGTGAGTGTTATTTAAAATTTGTTATTTTACCGTAAAAATATAATATAGTCTATTTAATACCTACCAATAATATTTTGTTTTATTTGTTCCAACATCATCTAATTTTTACCCAGGAAGACCAAACTTCAAAATATTTGCGTATAAAATTTATTATGGTAACGCTTTATTTTTAATTTTTTTGTAGATAAAATTAACAGCGTTGCTGTATCTGACTCCATGTTATTTTTAACACAATTTATAATCATCTAATTCTGCAGGTGCGACGACGACGCCCGGCTTAATTCTAGCAATATGTTCGATACCAAGGTCACATCCCTAGTGACGCACACTAATACAAATCTGTAACTGCACACTAACAAAATTAGACACGCCTTCAAATATACAGTCTGTCTACCTCATAATATGTCTATGGGTTAAAAACAGATCTGGGCGATACTTGAGATTTTGTTAGCTTATTTGTAATATGACCGCTTTGTTCAAGTGTACCATATTTATTTGCACAAATTGTGTTTATTTTTTCGTGTGTTTTGCTAGACTTCTTCCTACCGCAATTCACTGCTGGACATAGCTCTCCCCCATTTTGTACTAGATATCCAGGCCCTCCGCTTTCCTGACTCGGTCTCAACCTGTCGAGGACATCATACGCTACGCT